>JAODKL010000041.1:9963632-9980659 GCA_026780765.1 Petrocephalus schoutedeni
GAACCCGCTAAGGAGTGTGTAACAACTCACCTGCCGAATCAACTAGCCCTGAAAATGGATGGCGCTGGAGCGTCGGGGCGCCCCAGCCCCATAGAAAAGCTTGATTTCATCTGACATTTTAGACTCAACGAGTTGACTAATGGACTACATTGGAAACAACCGCAACACTAATCTACGCGTCAGCTCAATGTTTCATTCTTAAAAATCGATATTAAGAATATTGAGATCGGGCCACGATTTAGGCGCGTATACAAAGTGGCAAACCTCCCTGCGAGGACGTAAACTAATGTGAGAGGGGAAAAAAAAAGAAGCGTGCCGATGCAGCACTCTGGGAAGCCAATTTCAATTAAGGAAAACACCGAGAATCACTAGGTATCTAATCCACGGTACAGTATGTGCAGCGTGACGGCTACGGTGGATCTATTTTAAGATCACGCGCTTGAAAACCACGTCCCCGACCACACGTCCGATAAGCATCTGAATCACAGAGCAGATAATTGCATTACTGACACTTGCTGGGAGATATCACTATTTTGCCTCATGGCCAGACAAATCAGTAGTGGCCAGAGCTTGTAATTACTGAAAAATAGAACCTGCTTGCAAATAAAAACATTAAATGTTTTCATTTCTGGACATCAGCTTCTATTACAGTAATACAGAACTATTATAATAATGCAGAACTCAAAGAGCTAAGAAACACAATAACGCTGAAGATTTGAATTCAAACAACTGTATAATTCCAAATAAAACCATTGTTCGCAGATCATTTCAGTGGTTTATAGATTTCAGTTTTTGATATCTGCAAATTTTCAGCAGAGATTAGCAATTTAACATTGAATCTTCCATGATTATCAGAGACAGTTTGTATGAACATTAATGAAATGACAGCCGCAGCGGCAGAAATTGCATTCGTGGAGTGAAAACGATGATATCGGCAGCGATGTTCCGTGGAAATGCCTGAAGTTCACATCCTAACTCAGACAGACATCAGCCATCAAGTGGCGTGCAGCTGCAGATTCAGACTCTTTCAAAGTGTGTTTAAGTTCCGCCCTGCTGAGCAGGGTGCTCTAAAGAGCAGACATTAAGAAGATCTCCACTTCAAATGCTCGTTTTAATTAGTGCTACAGAAACCAAATTAAATGCCAAAATGCCCAAAACGAAGTAAATAGTGCAACTCAAAACGAGCCAAATGTCTTTTTATAAACCTTATCATATTATAGTAAGACCACGTTTTCCGGTAATGAAAACCACTAAATTGTTTTTGTGAGCCGTCTTGCTGTGGATTTGCGAAATTGCCGTAGCGCACAGGATGAAGTTAATTGCATTACAACAATAGGATGGGCGATAAGGGACATCTGTTATGTTAATTGCACTCCTGTTTCGTGTGCTAATCGCCGTTGAATGAGAGCTCACCGAAACTGGCAGGGCCGGCAGCTTGCGTCACTGACCTCGTTTACGGCGACGTAGTAGCGTGGTTGCTGGAAGCGGGGAGCGTTGTCATTGCGGTCCCTCACCACGATGCGGACCTCGTGCAGGATGAGTGTGCCAACCAGCTCGTTGATGCACTTCACCTGCACCACGATGGAGTGGATGTACGCAGGCGGCTGCGAAGCACCAGAGCAGGCATCAGGATTCTGGGAAAAATGTGGCAGGCAGTCTTGCCCACCAGTACATCAGAATGCAGCCGGTGGGTTAGGGTTCTTTGCCCGTGATCGTAAGGTCGGCAGGTCAAATCCCACGGCTGGCAGATGGATGTTGCTGCTGGGCCCTTGGGCAAGGCCCTTAACCTCAGCTCCTCCGGGGACTGGCTGACCTGATTCAACTTCTCAACTGTACCTTGCCTTAGATAAAACCATCTGCTAAATAAATAAATATACAATACTAATTATGCGGTAATTGTAAATTTAATTTCTGAAATTCAACACTTGTGTGTCTTTATTTCTACTAACATCCTGATGTTTGAAAATTACTAGTAGAAAGTAGTTCTACTACTTAAGTATACACCAGTATACTTAAAAAACCAATAATGAAGTTACAGCTAGCTCTCGGTTTACAGATGTCTAAATTAGGAGTTAGATGTACTGAAATCCAATTAGTTCTCAAAAGCTACAGAGATAATGGGGACTATGTGGGATCATCTTTTTATGGCTAAAACCCAGGGATTAAAATTAATTTGGAAATGTCCATCTCAAGCCTGTTGATATCGCTTCTTTGATTCTACCTTGTTCTGTGAATTAAATGCGAAACGGATCGATGTGGAGTATACCACAGCATGGCCCTGACAGGGAGCAGTGGAGCCCAGCTACGTCTGAAAGTCACGCGGCCAGATATTGCGCTTTGTATTCTTCGGGAGCCTGAGCAGGAGGCAATGCAGTAATATGCTGCCACGTGCAAAATTAAGCACAGCTCGGATTCACAGAAAACCGATATCTGGTATCAGTGAGGACAGACCCAAACAGCTTTCGTGATGTGCATCTTTCGAAACGATTTTAAAATGTAATGCCCCGCTGTCCTCGTCGTGCTCGTAAACGGCCTGGTTTTTGCAGAGGAGGACAGGGAAGCCCATGTCTACCCATCATTAGCCGCCTACTCCTGCCTGGTTTATGAACCAACCTGGTTTATGAGGACTAACTGCTGACAGAAGGAGAGGCGGCAATGCTCTCCAAATTCAATCAGTAACTCTGACGGACGCAGTGGTGCCATATACTGTGACTATATCTCAGGCCATTCCCCACCCTCCTTCACCATAAAGAAGCCAATTTATGGTATTTCTGTCACAGGTGTTTCCCAATTAGAATCCATAAAAGACACAGTTCACATTGGATCAACGATCTGGGCTGCAGAACTCACAGTCTTTGAATAAGGAAGGTAGGATAATCAAATTCACTCAGAAGAGGGCCGCGATCATTAACATTTATTAATTTGTTATTTCACGTGCCATTATGACAAGCTCTTCTCCATCATTTAAATAAAAAAAAACTTTAATTAAATGTAACATGGTGCAAGTGTAGTCCACAATTACGAAATTAATTTAATTCTATGGACATGTATTGCAATGTCAAGCCATTAATCGAGACAGTTCGTGGCGGATGGAATAAATATCGCAGGTAATTGCATTTTTAAAAACCTTACGCCTTACGCATCAGATACTTACGTCTCTGTCAAGAACGCGCCCGGTGCTGTTCAGAAAGAGCCGCTGCCTCACAGGGTCCAGAATGACCCAATGGTCGTAATTGTCTTGTAAAGATAACGATATGGTTCTCCCCGGGTCCTGAGCTCTGCCATTTATTTGCATATTTTCAACCAGAACGGTCCCTGCGACAAAACAAAAACATTAATTATTCACAAAGAGCATTTCTATTTGCAAGGATAGCGTAAATAGTTAGAATTGGTTCTTTGTACTTTGATTGTTTCACTACAGTGTTTGCTCTATTTCACATCTCAACAAAAGTGTAAAGCGATCCAATTATTTCCGACAGAGACACAAACTGCGTAAAAACATGCAGCACTTATAATTAAGCTTTAACATTTAGGTTCTAGTGACTGAAAATAGTGGCCTTTCTACAGTAAACTTTCTGAGCTGATCCAATCTTTATGGAACCAGTAAGACACAGAATAATGCGTTTGTCATAGTGCTGGAGCTTCCAAATTGAATTTCATCGCCTCTTCTGTTTTTCATTTGTACAGCTACGGACCACAGTCCAATCGGCGAGTTCGGATATGCCCTGCACGTGCCCTCTGGGGTGCACTACCCCTCAGACCTGTGTGTCAACCTCCAGTCCAGCTTGAAAGGCTTTGCGGGCCTGTCAGCTGGCCCGGCCTCGGAGACGACCCCTAGTGCACCGAGGTGGCCGAGCGAAGCGATTTGCCACCTGTTATCCGAAAAACCCGGAGGACAAGGGGCAGGGGGGGGGTACGGCTCAGCCGAAAACCGTTTAGTTCAGATCCCCAAGGACGATGTCACAGAGCCCTTTCAGATTTTCGCTGTGCCCCAAGCGGCAGAGAACAGGGGAGTCAATTGAGTGTGTGTGTGTGTGTGTGTGTGTGGGGGGGGGGGGGCTTCGCGGGCAGGCACCACACGGTATTCCTGTGCTTTTTATATTCAGATTCACCGACATGCCGACAGAAACTTAATGGACAAATTAGGAGCTACTTAACATCTCGATACAAAGGCGATCCGCAGGTTCAAACTGTCCCCAGAAGTCCCACTAGGGCAGCCCAGAAAGGTATATAACACTTCCAGGGAAGGTGCATGATAAGAACATCATTCTGAAAACGTCTGAATAGTTACTGCTCTGCAAATTTACATTGTATATTACTGTGTGCATATACAGCATATGTAATTACATACTTACATATAATTGCAAAATTCATCCCAATTACCATGTACGACATAGCCCTTCATTAACACCGCGTTCATTTGTTGTGGTCTCTTGTTCCGCTAACAGCTATCACAGCTATACCACGTCTTATGACAAACAATAAAACAATTAGACAATGACGGCAGTATGCCCTCCATACAGCTCTATCGTGACACTAACTGTGCAATGCATTAATCACAAGTGCTGTAGCTCTGCCCAACTTATGGCAGGCTTCCCTTTAATTTTTTGTTTTTACATTGTAGATGGATAATAGCTGCATATTCGGTCTAAAAATTGGGTTATGTTTGCTCTATAAGCAGTACTACTGCTTTACCTCTCTGGGGGTGGGGGGGGGGTTTGGTTTCAAATTGTGCCTCTGCTCTGTTTGTGGGTGGAGTTTGCCTGCTCTGCCTGTGTTTTGTCCAAAGACATACAGTTTGGGGAGTGGGTGTCTTCAAGTCATCTGTTATGAGTGTATGTGCCCTAAGAGGGACTGACAAGATGCCCCTTTTGCCTTGTAGCCTATACTATCCGGGACAGGTTCACCGGGGAAAGCAGCTGAAGACGGATGAAATTGTTCGTAAACTTGATAAGCAGAAAACGGATGTACTGGGAAGGGAAGCACAGGATCTCCAGGAGGGAAATCACACTGGCACCAGGAGAACCATTTTCACCCGAGGCAGTGCTGACGGGAAGCGTGTTTCCCGAGAATTTCATTTGCTTACGTGGCAAAAAAAAAGTTGCTGCACACACCCAATGCTATATCGTTGAACAGCAAAAAAAAAAAAAAAAAAGATAAAAACTACTGATAAGATATTATAAGATGATATTGATAAGAACTGAGTGATGATGAATGGACTGGTCAAAAGTCTGTTATTCAATAAATTTTGAAATCATTTTTATAGTGCAAATAATACTGACACGATACTGATTACTGACACGAATATGCAGTCAGGCAGTATGTAATAAAAAGAAATATTTATTATCATTTAATTTTACTAATGGAGGAGCCAACTACACATGTAGCTAATGGCTCATTTAATCGCTCATCCGGCTAGGGTCACAGAGATCAGGCCTGTATCTCGGGAAAGCACGATGCACACAGCAGGGTGTAACCTTGACAGTCTGCCGCAGGGTATTTAAGCACACGAAAGGCCACACAACAATAACAGAACTACCTACTGAGCAACTGTACCATCTAGGTTTAAATACATGGCTTTAAATGGCTTGAAGGTCGAATAATCAAAATCAACTCAGCTCCAATAAAAATCTGCTTAGAGACGCATATTTTTAATGTTTGATTTTTTTTTTTAAACAACCAGGCAAGATAACACATCTTACCATTTGAAATGTACACTATTAAACAGTGCATCCATAAATACAAGGACACACTATATTCATTTAGACGTACACGGTTAGCAGTAACAACACATTATAGTGTATATAGGTGGATCGATCTGGTTTTACACAGACAACCTGGTAAAGTGGCTAATATGTCATGACTGGTTCTGAGGTGCAGGTGTCCAGGAAAGCAGGTCAAAAGCACATTACAGAGAGAAAAACGGAATCATGAAAGGGGTCAATAGCCCTTTAAATGAAGGAATCTAGCGCGACAGTAGGCACAAAGATATCAGAAATGTAGTTATGTAGCTAACAGGGAACACCACACTGTAGCTGCAGGGATCTCCCCCCGCCCCCAGTCTCGCAGAGCCAGCTGGTCCCACTCACCCTTACAAGTAGGTACTCTTATCAGGGCCTGTGTACGACCAACTTTCATTAATCGGGCTGGCTGTTGACACAAGCCTGGTAATTACCTGCCGTATCAACACAAAAGTCGCATGGAGCACGGCCAGCTGTCATTCTGTGCATTTTTCCCCTCTTCAGTGCATTGACGTGTTTCACAGTTCCACTGAAATGAACATGTCTTGACAGTACCTGTTACACTCAGAAAGGACCATGTAATGATAGCGTATGTCTGTAGATGGGAAGCGCACCTTCTCCTGCACTCCTTTCTAATGTCAGATGAATGCGAGCGCCGCATTTTGACATCGCAATAACTCGCCAACTGCCATGGGTTTGTGACGTCTGCCCTATCGTTCACAGTCAGCAGCGCCCTTTCCACTTCATCAATTCAAAAGCACACAGCCAGTATTAGTCAACAGCTCATACATCCCCCACTGTCTCCACCTAGGTTGGAGGCTGCTTGATGGAGGAACCCCAGGGCTGGAGAAAGCCACACCCCAGACTGGCTTTTGTGGGGGGGGGGGGGGGGGGGGGGGGGGGGGGTGTCCGCCCACATGACACGTGACCCCCACATGACAGCCCATAAGGCTGCTCATTGGCTAATGACCAATCATGAACGGCGAATGCCCTACGGCCCTCAACAGGCCTACTTGCAGTTATATGTACCATCAACAACAATTCTCTTTATGTGATCCAGAAACTGTATGAAATCCGAGATCCCGGTATTCCACGTTGCCAAATTGTAACACCACACTCCCAAATTACCCCAAAAGTACCCATAACTCTTTCATCCTGGCCAATTCTGTGATTCAAAGAGGCTTTCGGCAGGGCAACCCGAATGAGCAGCTGCTAGCGGACAATGGCCACCTGTCAGATGCACAGCTGACCGCACTATGCGGCATGCCAGCTGCGCCCTGGATGGTCGCCGCCAGCCACGGCTTCGCAAATGGCCTGTACTGTAACGCAGCGGAATGTTTGAAAACTAATTCCAGTATTTCAGGGGGGAAATTACAGGGCACATAATTTATCACATCCCTCATAATGCATGTCCATCAGAAGCCTCTTGGTTATGCTGCTTCTACTGTAGTTACTATTATTAATAATGGTAAATGAGATAACATGGGCATATGATGGCTCATATGCTTTTACACAGCAATTTCCAGGGCAGCAGTAATAACTGTAGCATTAGTACATGCAACATAAGCACAATGCAGAAAACTTTCGCAAAAATGTTACACTCTGGAAACGTCTTCCAATTTTTAAATTGCAGAACTGTATTCAGCTGCTGCACAAGTTACTTGTTTAATCTTCCAATGTATGGTATTTGTAACATTCTTTGATTGTTTAGAAACATTATCGCCAATATTAGCCGAATGATAATAATACAAGCGTAAAGCCAAAGATGCAAGGTCTTTCCACAATTTTGGCCACCAGTGTATGTCATTTTCCTTTTTCCTATACGAGGATCCATCCATTCATCCATCCATCAATCCATCCATCCATCCATCCATCCATCATAACCACTTATCCTGGTCACACTCAAAGGGGGCTTGGAGCCCGTCGCAGGAGCTAGAACAGGGGTGGACAACATTATCCAAAGAGGGCCGTTGTGCATGCAGGTTTTCGCTGAAAATCTCCAATTAGGTTACTAATTAGATGAGCGATTGGCCAAAAAGGCCTACGTCTGGGTTTGAACAGCTGATCTAAAGGTTATCCCAAAAACCTGCTCACACACCGGCCCTTTGCTGATAAAATTGCCCACCCCTGGGCTAGAAGATAAGCTGGTCAGGATGCCAGTTCATCACAGGGCACATAAATACAATCACAGACAACGAAGTAGGTAAATGTGTTCGGGAAAGTCTTATCATCATTGTGGGAACCTTGCAAGATCTTACTGAACATTAGCCTGTTCAGTTCCAAAACTCCAAGTACAGTTACAGTTACAGTTACAATTACAAATACAGTATACTGCAGATATTACATTCACTGATCCAGTATCTACATACCGCATTACAATTTGGCCCCACCTAAAATGATTTTATGCATTGCTTAAAACTATAAGCTGGTATTCAACAAAGCAGTTACTTTATTTTTTTTCCCCTTTTTGGGTGCCATTAATCAGTGAAAAGCACAGTTATGCTTCGCAAATGCTGCGCTTTATCAACAATGTCGAATAACATCACCATAGTCAGCAAGCCTCACCTGTTTTCATTATGGCGGTAACAAAATCACGCTTTTCATGTTCGGCTCCTACAGCTGTGCTCCGTGGAAAATTCCCTTAACAAAGTTATAGACCTTCACGCCACATGAATCAGAAAAATGTCTGCCGGCACCAACACGTGGCTCTGCATCGAAGTCCTTTCACAGCCATTGGCATTTATACACAGCAGCTTTAACTACACAGGTTGTCATGCATGGCGCAGTATTAATTGTGTGTTTATTCAAATTCCCTATTAGTGGGAGTGTAACCAAAATAAGCTGCTCCAGATGCCTTGTGCACATGCAGATTCTTAAAACCGTACGTGCGACAAAGAATATTAATTTTATTCTCAGTGCTAATACAAATCTGCGGTGCATTATTTTTTACAAGACATCTTATTAAGTAAGGTTGGCAGGGATGTAAGTATTAAGAACTCTGACCTTGTTTAATCTGGACTGTAACTACGTAATTGCATTCCTTATTTTTTTGGTTTGATTACAGGAACATAATATTTGATTTGACTACCTAGCCTAGAGTTGAATGCAGGGCATGTCACATGGCAGAGCAATCACACTAAACCTCAATCAGCTTGGTTCTCTGTGCTTGGACAGACTGACAGGTCCAATGCAATTACATCACCAAATTATTGGAAATACTGACACAAAAGCCCTGTTCTCAAAAATATACCAATTAGTTAACAAACATAATTTCCAATCCACTATAATTAACAAACAAACAAACAAACCAAAATTTAAAAAGTAGCATTCTCTTAGGGGCCCTTTGCTGGGTATTGACACGACAATAAAAATGACAGATAAATATATTTATCATGAAAAGATTTCTGAGTTTTGAGTCTTCTGTGAGGACGGGAAGAGACTCTCTCACACCACAGTGTGGCACCGCAAAGCCGGGAAGGAGAGCAGAGAGGGGACTCGAAATCGGGGTGCTGCTGTCTCCACCCACACCGAAGGAAGGGATCAAGCGATAACTTTCCTGGCAGGAGGCTGGGATGGGAGGGGAGCGGCGATAAGGGGCGGCTACAAAAACCTGCAGCTTCAGGCACAAATCTCTGCAGAATGGCTGAGCATTACAGAGGCAGTGAGCAGTTACAGCAGTAGATAAGGCTCTACCTTAATAATCTATTTCTATAGCGATAGGAAATAAATTTATTTTAATGCTTATTTACGGACACGATCTGTACTGGTGTTGGGAGAATGCCTGTCAGAGGTGTGACAGTGATTAGCGTAGTCTCCCTGCTGCAGGGCTGTGGGTACGATTCCCACCTCCTGTTCAGGATGTGTGTAGAGGCTCTCCCGCTGTGTGTGGGTACCCTCCCGGTACTCCTCTTTCCTCCAGAAGTAAAAAAAAAAAAAAAACACCATGAAGCTAGGCGAAACGGTGTCTCTAAATCACCCACAGTGCCTGATAGTGTGTGCCCTGTGATGGACTGTCATACCACCCAGGCAGTCTCCTACCTTATGCACTGCACTTCCTGTGATAAGCTCCAGACTCACTGCGACCCTGCACTGGATAAGCAGTGTGGAAAATGGGTAGATGTCAGCCGGTTAGAATCGCAACAGATACTTTGTCCTCCATCAGGCACTTGCAGGGTTCATTTGAAACAAACCTCAAATTTGGGAGCAGGGAGCTTGCCGCTACCTTGGCTCAGACTTTGAGGCTTACTTTTTTGGAAAATCAAATGGGCAATGTTACAAACATCAAAAGCTTTGATAGGGCCATTAACATCATGGATCAGGACCAAAGACCTTAATCTAGCGTTGCTGAAGGTACATTTTAATATGAAATCAAAAGAAGGTAGAATGTATTGCTTTCAGCCTGCCCACTGGAATTCATAGAAAACATTTTTCTACATAGAAAGGAATTTTTCTACAGAGCATAGGAGAACACTACTTAAAAATCAGATGTATTTTAGTGTTTGAAAAAGGTGAGTGGGGGGTCAAACTGGTTTTTAAATATAAACCTCTGATGTCTAACATACAAACACCCATGTACATGGAAGTGACTAACCAATGGACCAGTAAACTAAAAAATATGGGTATGGTAGCTCTCCATATTATTAGATAAGAGATCATTATTATTATCCTTTACAGGAATCGATGTCAATGCAATAGAGGCGCCCATTTCATTGTATTTTCAATTAAGTAACCATTTTTAAAAAATGCTACTGGTGGGATAAACTCATAAGACACATTTACACAGGAAATGATACAAGGCAAAGATATTCATACAGAAGATGTATCCTGGGGCCCAGCAAAAACACAGGAGCAGACAGGACATGCAGCACTTCTGAGGGGAATGAGCATTGTTTTGAATTCCCTCAATAAGCACATGCACAGTCTACCACACCAATTCACCTCAATAAGCACATGCACAATCTACCACACCAATTCACCTCAATAAGCACATGCACAATCTACCGCACCAATTCACCTCAATAAGCACATGCACAATCTACCACACCAATTCACCTCAATAAGCACATGCACAATCTACCGCACCAATTCACCTTAATAAGCACATGCACAAACCACCACACCAATTCACCTCGTAGGGGGAAGCCAGATACCCAGAGAGAAGCCCAGGATGACACGGGGAGAACATGCAAACTCCATACACATGGAACCAGGGTGGAGACTCGAACCTTGGTCCCAGAGGTGTTAGGCAACAGTGTGCACCATTGTGCCAATATTAGCACTGTGCCACCATGCAACCCCTTCAGATAAATAAATTTAAATCAAAACAAAAGAAAGAAAACGCTAGAATGGTTTAATAAAGAGATAAACATCCTACACATGCCAGAATTTTTTGTGACTATGAATCAAAACAAACAAGTCAACAGATACTATGCAAAATGCCAAATGAAGTCTCAATTCTACAGCTGCAATATATTAACAGTAAGAAATCCGAACTGCATAAAAATACAGATTTAAAAATACATACAACTTTTGGAAACTGCTTGACAGGTTTATGAGTTTCTTTTCTTCATTCACATTCTCTTCCTCAACTTAGACAATTAGATGCACACAGCTATTTTGGTTAAGAAATAGTCTCAGTTGATAAATATTTAATGTCCAAAGAAGGATAATTCAGTAAAGGCAAATGTATTACAATACAAAATGCACATTGCATATTACCAACCACGTCAAACAACATAACTTGAGAGCTCCTCTTGAGTGAAAATGCTGAGAAGGCTCTCTGAGCAGGGTGAGTTTTATTAAGATGCTATCAAAAGGGATCAAACATTACATGATGGACCAAGAGAACAAATTTAAATTAATGGATATCTGTCAGACTTTATTACTCTATTACTCACAGGATGCCCCCTACCCTCCAAAACTAAATATAGAGCCACTTGCCCACTCTATGATGAAGGAACATTTTACTGTACAAAGGGAGGAACACAAGATTACACTATACACAGATACACAGATGCTATTTTGTTGTATTCATGGGAACCAATATGTCGATTTACTATGGAATTCATAGATAGTTATGGTTCATTTATGGGTTATGAGCTAAATTTCCATGGCAAAAAACCCAAGTTTTAGCTATACTCAAATAATGATTAAAAAGGGAGGTGTCCTTAGCCAAATGATTCTTACACATATCAATGTAGAGCTTAAGATAAATTCTCGGAATTCAGGGTGGCAAGCCAGCTGGAAAGTCATTACGGTACCCCAAATAAATAACCCCGTAATTCAGGCATTACTCAGTGGTGAGTACTTATGGATACATATTGAATCTGTGGATGAAGCTCCTGCTAAATTATATGGAATGCAGATAGGAAAGAGACTCAAGTGGCATAGCTAATACTGTAAAATACTCCAGCAGTGTGCCTGTGATTGAGAATTTCACCCAAACAGGCTTGGTTATAGATTTAGAACAGAACCACATACTAGAATGGATAAGGCATAGCTGGATAAATCTACAGCATTTCAAAGAGAGATATGATTTTTCAAAAGGTTTTTTTTTTCTTTTTGTTTTAATCTCCAAATTCACCCCTGGTATTAGATGGGCACACTTCTGTATGACTCTGAAGCAGGAAGCATGCCAGCACACTATGGGCTGAATTCCAAACTTTACTGATCCCAAGTCTCAAGCCACTGGCCCAGACTCTGGGATGGCCCCAAAACGGGGCCTCTCCGGACAGACATGCGAGGCACCGCAGGATATTTTTGAAATGTGTTTCCTCTTTTAATCGGATGTATTACACACTGCCAAATTAAACGGCTGCTCAAGGGGTGATGACGAGTTTCTATGAGGAATCCTTTTACCCGAAAGCGGGACAAGTTTAAGAAGACATCTAATTCCTGGCCTATAAAGAATAACTGAATCTGGTTAACAAAGTTAATAATATTTAATGGAAACATTGGCATTTCAACTTATGATCAGTTATTGAGACTCAGAATAAAATGAAAGACTGCATGCATAACTTCTGATCTCTTTGTTAACTTACTGTGATGTTCTTTTCATAAAAATACATCCTTTTATCCCTTTTTATTAGGAAAAAAGCTTGTAAAAAAACATTAGAAGGTAAAGCGCCATATGTTCCACGCACATTTGCAGAAACTGATATTTGACAGAGTGACTGGGGTTTTAAGTGCTTAAGTGAGCAAACCTCCAGCCTGCCTTTAAGTTTTAGTATCAGCCGTGACAGGAAGCTGTCTGCCGAGGGCCCAAGAGTCTTGCGGTGACAATGGAGAGGACCTCTCACGGGCAGGCCCATCGCGGGCAGGCTCACAGCTTGAGAAAGTGCTCTGACGCATTCCCCTGAGGCGGCCACAGTTAAACATGCCCTTCCAGCTGTTTAAGAAGGGCATCGTCATTGTTTGGTGCACTGCAGAGGAGCTGGCCAAAGATGGTTTTGTTGCTTGCCAACTCGATCAGAAAATTAGTAATAAAATGAAGGAATAAACGACATGTGAATGTTGAGTCTTTTAAATACCAGATTTTCATAAATACACACAGAGAATGGTTTATGAAAGTCCAACCCTGTTACATATTAAGAGGTTAAACAATGCCAGGTCCATTTATTAAACTTATTAAGTGGGAAGAGCAGTACTGTTAGCTACAAAAATACTTCCCTGCTCAGTTAATTCCTTTTATTCTTATGATAGCCTAATAGATTATTAGCTATTTAGTTTGAACTTGCAATGATATTTATATGTGAGAAGTAAACAACAAACTGAACAGGGTTTTTAAAAAGCAAAGGTTTTGAGAGTAAATTAGGGCTGCTTTACTAACATTTTAAACGAGACAATTTATAAATAAAACACTATATACAATACATAAACATGCATGCATTATACGTAACTATATAGTAAAATCCCTGTCTTGTCTAACACAGATGCATATATAAACAAAAACATGGTTAACAAATGATGATTTACAATTCATTAATGTAATAAACATGTTCCTGTTGTTTCAAAACTTAAGTATATTTTTATAAGTTGACTGTTGTAAAAATGCCACATTTCCAACACTGGCACGATTAAGTGTCACACTTAGTGCTGGTTAAACACCTTACTGTGAAAATGTATTCCAGGAATACAGTGCTACTGTGACCACTAGCCATATAATTGCATGGCAGATAGCTGGGCATTTTGCTGACATAAATAAGGCACAGCTGTTTCCATTCTGAAATTAATTGTTTCTGGATGTGCTTCAGAGAAAACCATGGCATTTAAGTCTATAATAAGGTTAAGTGTATTAAACAATTTGGCCACAGCCTTGTTTTCACAATACATAATTCTATCATTCAGTCTACTACCTCAGTCAATGGCGTATGAAATTACATATTTGTGTATTTGTTGCACCTAATGTGGAATTATGTCAGCGTCTCCGTTATATTGATGCATTGAACATGGCTGATATGCAGGCTTTATGTTTGCATAATCACACAGCTTATGGTTTCCTAACACACACGGTCTGGCATAAATGACTGTAATGCCATTTGCTTTCCGCGATTTTAAAATGGCTTAACAATTGTTTTGAACCTTAAATATAATCACGAAGCTAGCATTAATTAAAAATGAGGCCTATAGCCTCATACAGTACTCCTGGTTTGATTTGTATGGAACTTATTCTCCCCTTATTTATTCTGTTTTGCTCTGGGTGTCCAAACACGTGATTGTCCATTAATTGTCCATAGCGTGTGTCCCGTGTGGGACTGGTGCTCCATCCAGGGTGTCCCCACCTTTTGCCATGGGCATTCAGGGATAGGCTCACTGCATGTCGTCTGATGCATGACGCATTAATCCTGGTTTTCTAATTGAAGTATAAACCCTAACAACTATAGTCAATGTAACCATAATCCCAGTCTTGGGGGCTTGTCTCCATGTTACTTGCGGCATGTTCATCATGCAAAGAGACAAATGCAAATTTCACATGGATCCCGTTTTCCGCCACTGCAGGATTCAGCGATTAGCCTCTAAGCCCAGGTGATAAATGCCGAGAGCAGAGACTCCCCAAGCCCATCTGCTCAGTTCCACCCTCTGCACCCTCACAAGAAGGCGCTACACCTCTAGCTGTTTTTACATTTCTAGGCTTATTATGCAACCCAAACCCACAAACTCTCATTTCCCTCACCTTTCTAACACCGGGCAAATACAGTTATACTGCACTTCATCATTCCACCGAAAAAGGTAAATGAGATTCAAAATGGAGTATAAAATGTACTTTTAATAAATGCCTTTAGTCTGTCTTACAGATTTCACCCTTTTCCTTTGTGTGCAGCTCAGTTTTTTACACTATTTCACTATTATTACAGGCTGTGTTCATTACTTTTCCCAAGGATACAATGAAAAAGGCCGTTTGGGATTAAAACGAAGGGGACAGGAAACAAGCAAATGGTGAATAAAAAGGGTTTGCAAAACCACAATGCATTATAATTACAGTGTGACGACAATTACCCCAGAAGCTGAAGGGTTATATACCATACATACGGCTGTAATCAGCTGCATTGGTAATAACAAAGACCAGTCAAAACCCAGAACATCAGCAAAATGGCAACCGGTACCAGAAAAGGTCAAATCGGGATTCGATGTCAGCAACTAAAGTGGAGAACGCAAAAGGCCAGGATCACAGAAGAGCACATGAACAACCAATAGTATGAAAAACACAGCCCTCTCCTCACAGCATTGTTTCGGAATACAGAAAATGGGTAATCGAGCCTCGCAGTGGATGCCAGGAGAGAGGCGAGGCGGAAAACCCGGCATGAGGATTCCGGACTGAAGGGGGTTACGACTCGGAACAGAACACTGAGAACAACTGGAATCAGAATAAAGGAAAGGTGCACCTGCAGACGCAGTGCAACAGGAGGAACCCCCAGGTTCTTAAATGCAAGGCCCCCAGCTACGATTAAACTGCCGAAACTCCATTTCACATTTTAGCGTAATCGCTTAAAGTTTCCTCTAAAGCAGTACATAATTCTTAATCATCTGTACAGCTGGATACGTTACTAGAGCAGTTAAAATGAAGCACTTCATTTAAGAGCACACAGCGGGCTACATCGAATAGCCGAAACCTTCCGGAGGCCACGTCCTTAATCACAGCGATCGGGCATAAAACGATCTGTACTATTTACAGAGAAGTATGCATCCTGACTACGTGAAGGTGGCATCAGCTTCCGCAGTAACACAGGGACATTCCAAATGCTTCCCCCGCCTGTCATTAATGCGATATGTTCCGATGCCAGGCAATCTTTCAGGCCACGCCCACCGGCAGCCTGCTGGCAAGAGTGCGGGCGCGAGCTTGTTAGCAGCTAATTGAAGAGTACTTATTATGCTGGAGGAGGGAGGGAAAAGCGATAGCACTTTGTCACAGGCTTGCATGTACTCCGAGGTATGCTAAATGGTTAATAATGAACTTCGCATTGCTCTCATACACAGTGCCAAGTAACGCGCGTGCAGAAGAACCCCTACTGCAGAAAATATCCTTCATCAAAAAGATGGTCAGAGTTAACAAGAGAGTAAGAAAGAGAATTTGTCATTTTTAAATGTATTCATTCACTATTAAGAAATTTGAAAACAATTAAAATTCAATTAAAACATTTTTTCCCCATATTGTTGATCCAGTTCAGGGCATTTGGTCTTGCTGGGGTTAGCAAAAGTCTGTGAGAGTGCCAAAAGTTATATTAATGATGAGTAATGACCCATAATTCCTGGGTATCAGTCATGGATGAAGGTGCCATGACAGCAGTTTTCCCTAAAGTACATTTTCTCAAATGCTATATTAGTCTTTTTTATTATTTTGTGTTTTCCATTCATGTCAGTATGGTCAGCTCACATAAGCAGGTAAGACACCTATTTATTTCAAAAGTCCCTGCATGCCTAGTTTTATTCACTTCTAAGACCCTGAAAGGGGGCGGAGCCTATCCCACAAAGCACAGGACACAAGGGTCACATATGGATGAGATCATTTTTAAGTCACCATGGAAGAGTAAGAAGGCATTCTGTGTTCTTGTGTACTCTCACTTTTAATAACCATTCAGTACTGAAAGGCCTGTGCTAAACCACAACCAATTCTGGAAGGAAAGAATAGGAATAATTGCTTTTGCAACGTCTTAAAAGTGGAAAATATATATCTTTTTCTGAATTGCTTACTAAATTGCTTAGGAAATCTAATGGCTGTATTGTAAAATTATATAAGACCACCTCCTCATCAGTCATTAAACAGGCTATTTTGATCAGTCCATATATATA
>JAODKL010000041.1:9990348-10005362 GCA_026780765.1 Petrocephalus schoutedeni
ACATCATGTTTTTCACAATACTGTCTCTAGGACGACCGATAAAAGTGTGAAACATGGTGTACTGTACATTGGAGCCCACATTTGTTTTCAAAAAGGGCTGCTATTTCATTTCACTGCTTCTACTTGAGTGCTTGAAGACATATACTGTAGACCTTCAGAGAGAATATAAGGGGGTGATGGCCCAGGACAAATCATACAGAGCGGAAACTCTAACTTTGTGGAATTCTCAGTAACGAAGATCGCTGTCAATGGGAGGGAATGGGTCTCCCTGAGGAGTCGCCAAATTAATAGGGCTATCTCTGCCTGGACTCCACCAGCACCTACTTACATCTGGCAGACTGCGATGGCGATAAAAATGGTGACACTGCTCCTTTAAACAGAACGCTCAAAAGAATGTCCCATAACGGAGACTCTCCCCCCTCCTCCAGTTACGGATGGGTCAGCCTGACTCAGCTAACAGGGGGTTATGCTGCACTGCAACAACATGGCGCGTCTACGGCATGAATACACAAGGCATCAATCTCAAAATGAATTTACATCGATTATCCAACTGAGCCTCTTTGTGACGGGCGTCTGATAAAGGACCTGTGTTTAATATCCATGATATTCTATACCCCTACTGGCCCGGCCGTGTCATTGACATAACAATGGTTGCCAAAACAGAAACGGCTCATATCGAACACGCATTTGAGAGATGTCCTCACGTCAAGAAGGACGACATGAACCAAAAAGAAACAAACGCATAAACCTCACTTGCGAGCCACAACAGAGAAATAGCTGAAATTAAGCTGACAAAATCTACACTGTGGCATCAAGATGACCAAGTATTAGCATGCCAATTATAAGCATACCATGTCTGTAACTCACTCCACAATAAGCATCTCAATAGATCACGTGATCACAGTCTGGGCACCACCAGCAGAGCTCACATCAAGATAAAACCCTATTATCCCCACACTAGTCCTTCCAGTGCACAGACAGTGCCTGCGGTGGTAGATCAAACTGCTCCCTTGTTTCCTTTCACAGAGTAAAAAAAAAAATAAAGAGAGGCACATCTTTTCAATGGCGTGCGAGGAATTCTAGAATTCTCATGTCAGGAGTCTACCACAGGGCTCACACACTCCAGCTTAGAGCACAGGCCCTAGTAAACACACACAGGACCTCCAAAAGAAAAGTCATCCAAATATCTCCCGAACTGTAAAATGACCAACTTAAAACGCTCACATATGCAGACAAGTCGCTGCACCGATCCCAACGTTCTTGAGTCATTAATGGACGGCGACGGACTGACCATTTTCTGTGCCCGTGCCTACCCCAGCAAGAAATAACGTGCTGATGTGAGGGCAGGGATGAAAGTGGCTCACTGAGTTTTGAAAAAAGTTCACAGAGAGTTCTGTGGCCCTTTGAGCCCGCGCGTCCTTTGCAGCCTCCGTTGTCCCTGCCGTGGGAATAAGCTGTGTAGTAATTACACCAGTCTTGCCTACAGGCTTCAGCCTATCAAAGATTCAGGTAGGACTCCTCCTAGCATAAACTCTAACCACAGCTATCCTTGTGGAAACACAAAAAATAGGTTTTAAATGCCCTTGTCAACACATCTTTAAAAAAATTACAATGTACCCAAAGATGTACGCCTTGAGCCAGACTCGGTCTCCAACAAATGAACCATGATCACAGAAAGTCCCTAGCTGCTGTCCTCCATCATCAAGACATGTTCATTGAGAGCAAAGTACTGCCCTTCTTATTTGTGCTTTCTCTAGACACCATATTCCAGAACTTCTTCATTGACTTCTTTGAGAGGATTCTGGGTGAATTACCACAAACTGCTAACAAGCTATGTGAGAAACACCCAGGAAAGTCCCATAAAACCTGAGTGTTCGATTAAACGTTAATTAGCGTAATTATTCCACAGCGTTTCTGCATTGCAGCAAAGTGACTTTTTTGTGGGCTCTGCTTCTTGCCGTCACTTCTTATTTTGGCTTCCCCCACAACACTTCAATGTCGTACATGTCACAAACCGCCAAAGAAGAAACAATGCCACGATCACGCAATAATTACGCAACATTGTAAAACAAGCAATGTAACACGGTAATTCAATGCTGCGTATCCATTTACACCTTTGATCACTATGCGGCTTGTCAGCATGGCCTAATTCGGGGGCTGAAATGGGCCGGATGATGCACATCCTTCCCAGCTCTGCAACATTAAACCCTCCTACGGGTACTGAATATGACAGGGGCAGTTAGCTATAGCACCAAGGTACGGACAGACACCTATAGCCACAGAGGTGCGCAACAGCGATTACACAACTGTAATCTTCTCATTACACCCCAAGCATGCGACCCGTCTAGGGTGACAGTGATTACAGCCAACACCGAGCTGACCCAGATAACAGAATGACAACATGGGGCACAATTTTAAATGGAATCCCAGTGGCTGCATTCATGAGCAGAATGGGAGAGCGGATGGAGTCCAGCCACTTAACTCAGCATCAGACATGAGCACTGCACACCTGCTTTTGACCCACATGCTGGAATAGTCTTGAAGAATGAGGGCATACATGACTCTCTGATATCTGCAACGACATTACCATCCCAGAGCATAGTCACCTCGGAAGGCAATAAGACAATGGATATAAACATGAATGAACAAGCACTAAAGCACATGCAGCAAAGGGCATATAAAAGCCAACACAGCAAGATAAAATCCTTCCGCACGCTGACAATGCTGGCCTTTTTGTTTAGATTACCGAGGAGCCCGATTCAGTGGGAAGAGGGGTCGTCTACATGGTACTTAACAGACTTCAGCTCAAGGTTTTATTTATCTCCTCCACGGAGGATTTAGTGAACCACTCCAACAAGCGTATATATGTCTACTGCTCTGCAGGACTAACAGCCGGCGTGAACAGGTCCGGCTTTACGGCACGCACACCGCGACAAAATCAAGGAAATTTATGGTTCGGGTTCAGACTTAAATTCTGGCATGGGTGTAACACAGAATAATCAATTTGGCACAAACGATGTGCACAACCACCTAGAACGAAATGGCAAAGATTAACCTCCTTTTGCCTTCCAAATTAAACCGACGGTCAACCTGCAAAGCAGGTAGATAATGTACCTAACACCAAGTGATAGATGAATTCCTTATACACTATTCTGCGTGTAGCTGCCTCATACATATTTTAAATATTTCTAATTATAACACATTCAAACTGATACTGAAGCAGTAAACATAAGTCAGTTACATGTACTGAATACCTGAATATTACCTTGTCAGCAGTGCTGGGAAATGACACTGAATTTGATATTAGGGGTACCTCAGGGTATGGGATTTATTGATAGACGCAGAATTTATATGTTTACAGGCTGTCACTAAACATAAAAAATTGCAGGTGACTCCTGATATGAACTAGCCTGATCCAGTGTGATGTCTTTTACTTCTACAAGGCTCTGCATATCATTAGTCAGTGGAAAATCCCAAAGATCTCCACTGTTCTTGCTGAGACAGAAAGGTGAGCAGAAAGGGACAGAAGGGAGAGAGCTCTGATGTCCAAGAACGGCAGGCCGTGGCAGAAGGCAGAAGCACCGGCCTAACGGACATGGGACGGCTCCATGCTCTCCAAGCACCTTGTTTGCGATGCTGAATGGAAGCTGCTCGACATTCATGCCCTAACCAGCCCGGAGATACGCGAGAAAGGGACTGCTTGCTCTGGGTTGCTTAAGAGCACCCGCTCGCAGCACCGTGCTCTGAAAGGAGATGAGAACGAGTGCGATGTTTGGGGGGGGGGGGGGGGGGGGGGGGGGGGGGGGGATGGGGAGGACGGGGATGAATGTGGCGTGCCCTGATTTCCCCTCAGAGGGACGCCGGCGCGGCAGCGAGGACCGATTCCTGGGAGGCGAAAATCAGCTTGGACGGATTTGCCACAAACAGGAACTAGCAGGTGCTCAGGCAGCCAATTCAGAGCCCAGTCAAGCCCTACATGATCCTGCTGATCGCAGTGCAGCTGATTAAACATGGGGCTATGATGGTAATAACCGGACAGTCTTTGATACCTTCCAGCGAGCCCGGATTGCACCAGGAAATTGTAATGCTAAACAGGTGCACACATAAATGTTTAACGTCAGGCAGCAACAAAGGAAGATAAACTTCTGAATATAAGCGGGCTCTGCGGCAGAAGCAGATAGTATTCTGAGCACCTTGGCTGTACGTGAGCAGTGTGGCACAGAGACTGCATGTAGGACTTTTAAAGCGGCTGATGTGTGGTGGCAGGGTCACATGTCCCAAAGTGTGGCCGGGGGAAAAAATGTGCCAAAGTGATGCAAATGAATCCAAGTACAGATCCTCCCACAGATTCCCAAAATAAGACAACAAAGTCCAATAAAGGCAGACCAGCTCTATTCAAAACATCACACGTTGACGGACTATGGTCCTGTATCGAAATGGGAGGGGTTCGAGGGGGATTGAAAAAAATGCAACTAGTTGCAAAACTGAAGAATATCTCCGGTGCTCCCCAGAACTGGCGGCCAGTCAGACAGGAACGTTTCGCGGCCAAACCAAGAATTTCACTGAACAAGCAGTTTGCCGTGAAAACGTTGCAGTGCAATCAATGAAGTGCAGCCAGTGTAATCTGTCACTGCAGTATTATTGGGTTTGCAAAATCGTGTTTTTTTTTTTCCTCCCCCAGCATCTTTCTAGGGGAAACGCGCAGGTAAAGATGCGGTTACACGGTAGGGCAGCAGTCCGCCTGAGCTGCAGCGCCGTCACTCGGTAGGGACACTAAATTTAACGCTATTAAATTAAAAGTCAGAAAAAAGGAAGGGGTGGAGCTGGCGGCCCTGAGTGCAGGTGAGCCCGAGAAGCCTTTCTGGATAGCTGCCATGTCCTTTCTGCAATCGGAAGCTGTGCTCTTAAGATGATCACGCAGCGTAATGCCACTGGCAATAAAACAGACACATAAAGGCCTGTCTCCCATCCACCCCCAATGTAACATTTAAGGAGATATCAATAGCAGAGTTGGAGCAATTGGCAGGGCATCGGCAGAGGGTGATGGATCTGGAGTGACCTGGCTACATGGGTCATCAATCCGGGAGGAACTGGCAGAAATGCGCCCACCCCCCCCAACCGTGTCCGTTCAGTTCCATCCTTACTTCTTGTCATTAAAAAAGCAGGCAGATCTGTGGACAACTCCCGGGTCCCGCTCAGTGCTCCACAAAGACAGACTGTTCCGTATTTTCCAACATGCATTAGCCACTGCCATACACACAAATGATTCCATCTAATGCCATTTAAATGCAAGAAAATGCCCATAAGCAACTTGTAAAGTATATGTCATAACATGCTCAGTCTTATGGGAGATGTCACTAGCTATTAACAGATTGTAATGAATCACGCAAAGAGGGAATATGTGTCAGTGAAGTTGTCACAATTAATGAAGCCAGAGTGATGCTCCCGTTTAGTATAGAGGTAGTCCAAATGTGGTCATATGGAACTTCACTAATGTGGCGGAACGCGTCGCGCGCCCGTTCAACTGACCGGAAACAAAATCTACAGTTTATGTGTTTTTCTAGATTTAGATGGGATTACTGAATCTCTTATGCATGTGGGGGAGACAGGGGAATTGTACCAGTTCAAGAAAAAGTGCTGCACATCCAAAATACAGCTAGGCAAAAGTTTCTTTCGAGAACTTAACATTTATTCAGTCGCAAATTAATCGGCAAAAAGGTGTGACTTTTCCCTCTCTTTTTTCTTAAGCCTTGACATTCAGTTTTTTTTAAGGACACAATTTATAAAGTTTCCCCAAGCACGAGAAAAGAACATCAATAAATCTATCGTGTGCTTCAGAATATTTCATTTCATTATGGCTTTGGTCAGAAGCAAAGACATTTGCACCCTTGACTTCACTAACGGATACTAGCGTATGCTTCAGTGGGTCAACTGTTCCCCATAAATTTAAATTTAATTTCATACATATAATATCCACCCAGTTGGCGGAGGCTATCACGGAAGGAGAAGTGCTTTGTTACAGAAGTACTGCAGCAGAATCTTACTGGAGTACACTCTGGGGAAACGAGGCGAGGATGTTTTCTCATCCAAGTTGACACCAAAATCAAACTTAATAATGTCAAAAACACAATTAATGTCATGAATGAATGAAACATTGCGGAAATCATAATTCTTCATTAAGGCAATTACAACTAGGGGAATTTTTTTTTTTTTTTTTTTATGCCATGTTTTAAATGAAAATAGCCTTAACTTTACAGTTGAAAGTCTGGCTAAAAATTAGGTACTGAGTGCCATGGGAACAGCATCAACAAAACATGACAAAACCTTACACCCCATCAAAGACACTGCTGTTACCATCAGCAGAACTGCTGACCTTTTTGGTCCAAATGGGCAAAAATCATGACTCTGCCTCTGTCAGGCCAGTGGGGAACAGGCTCCTCCCAGCTCACAGGAGAATTCCTACCCCTCTTACAAGAAGACTGATAATCCACCACTTCAAAATCAATAATAATACAGAAACATTGGATGTTAGCGAGTGCTGCGTGAACTTTTCGCTACTGCAGTGCCATATGGTGAAAATCTTCCTTAAAATTCAATGAATACTAATTCTCTGTGTTCAGGACTGGTTTTGTCGCATACATTTACAGCCGGCATGCTCCAGGACAAGTGACTTTGGACAAATGTGCCAGCTCCATAATTAAATGACTTCTCAGCAATTGGCCAATAATTTGTCCTTCTTTAATGCAGCATACAACCACTACGCCCAGGATTTTTGTTCTGTTATTTTGATGCTATCATCTTAAGCAATTCATATCGTAGTTTAGAAAAATGCCTGCAAAAAAAAATCGTATCTTTGCGATAAATATTTAAAAGCTGCAAAATAAGCCAATTATCTACAAGCATTCTAATAGCGAGGACTAAAATAGCAACAAAATGTTTCACCTAGGGGTGGGCGATATTGCCATAATATCATTTAACAATATTTTTTGTTAGAATCACAATCTACAATATAGATCACAATTTGTTCTCTTTGTTGCGGTTTAAGTAGTAATGTTAATTAACCATCTAACCACTAAACCAGCAATTCTATCCTTACAAGTAACACTCAAGAGCATAACATTGCTGGGAGGGATTGGCCGGTAGGATTTTTTTGTTATGCCCCCCCCCCCCCCCCATCCCCCAACACATAATTTACACTCATGGTAACACTGTTTGCAGAATTATAATCAGGACTTGACATAACTGGTACGCAAGTATGCATTTGCCATATGAAACAGTGCGTACTTATTTCATGTGCATTTGTGCGGTTATTACAAGAAATCAGCATGCATTGTAACCTTTATCCTACTAAAGAAATAGTTAAGTGGTGTTGTGTCGTATATCCTCCTCAAGGATAGAGCTACAACTGGTCAGCATATCACCCACCATGTTGGCTTTGATGGACAGTACAAGATAACCTACCTTCAGTGTTATCCTGAGAAGAACTATAGGCAACCACACAAAGGAGTCCAATCCCTATCCCCAAGCACCTGTAGGGCCACGAAGCTGGCTGCATTTTCCGTGAAGCGTTATTCTGCGTTCACCTGAGGGAGAGGAAGCAGACAAGATTACGCTTATTTACTGAGCACACAGAAGCCGTCCTGCAAACAGCTACTCTAGGATCCACAATCAAATACACATTTCAGCAATGTGTTATTGATGGGTATCAGAAAAAATAAACAGGCTTCATTTAAAATCTGTCCTCTGATGAAAAAATATGCTAGAGAATTTATTTACTGTCATGTCAACCGAACCATCAGCTTGAAAAATACATTAACAGAGATGCAATTACTTTGAAAACGGCAGACTATATCTTTAATTGCTAAAATAAATCTGTGAATTACACAGTATTTTAAATCGAAAAATGCATACAGTGACTATTATCAAGACAAATTATTTTGCATAAAGACACAAACTGCCAGCCAGTATTGTAAAACAGGTTCAGTTACTTAAAAGCTTATAAAAAGGAATTTCGCTTAGTTTACCGCAATGAACATTCCACATTGCCAGACTGCATCAGTATGGAAACATTCTTAATACAGATAATCGCGGCTGACCTCTTCTATTTGAAACTGCATTGTTTTGAATAAGCGGTTAAGGTAAATTGATGGATGGATGGATGGATGGATGGATAGATGGAGAGAAGGACAGTAAAGCAACTTGAAATGTGTCTATATCGTTAGTTTTCACCATCCAGAATTTAGTCTAGGTAGCGTCTGTGTAGATGTATGTTCAAAGAGACCAAAGAACTCTGGGATATATAAAGCAAATTAAATTCTGACACATTCAAAGATGGTGTATAGCAAGAAAAATGCAAAATATAAGCACACACAAAATCAGACATTCACTGGTTTCCAGCCATCCATTCCAGTCATCCAATTGTTTCCTTGCAAGCGTTACAGCAAAACATGACCGTTTCAGACAGCAACACGTCCACCACATCTAACAACTACCAGCGCTCGCTTTCGCCATCGACTTCCAATAAGCAAATGGTCCGGGACACCGCTTCTCCGCACCGCTGTAATCCCAGGAAGTAACAGAGACAACAACTGGCTCATTGTGCCAATGCCGGGATGTCAGGAAAAGCATCTAAAGCGAAATGAACATCTACCCCTCCACTCCCACACACAGACAGAGAGATTCTACAAAAGCTTCCAGTGGACACACTGCAAATCTGCTTTGGCTTAAGAACACACAGCATCTGCGCTACAATCCCCAGTACAAGTGCACATGCAAATGGACACGAAAGCAGAAAGATAACAACATGCACTATTATAGAATGGCTCTAAGGAAAAGAAACAATAAAATGCCTATTGCTACATGACATAATAGACATAGGAGTACTATTGTAGCATATAAGTCATATGTTATAATAATTTAGCTTCTCTACATACATTTTGTCATAGTTCTTATTGAAATCCTGTGGTACTAGCTGCATAATTTTTGACAGAATAAATCCACTCAAAAACAGATATAATGATGGTACTGGAAGGAAGGAAATCAGGAAGATTCTGGCACTTGGAATATCATTATAAATATGCTATTTATAAACCTCAAGTTAGAATAAAGGCTTGGGGTTAGGTCTAATGAATAGAGGACTCACACCAAGAAAAAAACCATGCTCTAAAGGAAGTTCCTAAAGTAAGGTTCAAAAGTTCATCCTTCATTCATTAAATTTACTAAGCTTTCTGGCCCAGATAGTGGAATTGTTTTACATTCATTTTATATTCAATTAATCTAGAAATATACCAACATTAGGACATTCCCTGCTTCTCACTTCCATGATAATAGTATAAATAGTCATGTTTCTGACATATACATTATCCTTTGATGTCAACTTGTTGTTGTACTGCTAAAGATGGAAATTCAGTTAAAGGAAGGATCTCCATTTTGCCAAAATTGTATAAAGAAAAAGCATTTTTTTCATGACAGACAGTAATATATTCCTGCTTTCAGCATTTTTCATCTCACATTAAATATATTGACAACACTGACGAACAGAGAATGGATATGAGTGTTTTATATCACTGTAGATGCTAAATACTATGCATTGTTTAGAGAAACTACTCAATTATATGTGCAGTTGTGCCCAAAACAAATGTATAGACAATGAAAATCAGTGTTAATGAATCCAACATCAGACCTACATAATGCCTTTGCAAGCTACCTCTTGTAAATGTTAAAATATTAAAAACTGCAGGTTACTGTTAATTTAAACTACAAAGGGTCCTACATGACACAGGGTCCTGTCACACAACCTTAATGCACGATGCATCATACCTTTGTAAGCATGGTCAGAAATTATCCATACCATCATCATGAAGGTATACAAGCTGTACACGTTGCCTAAATGGAAAGTGCTACACAAAATTGGATTTAGGGAGAGGATTAGCAAGTAGCAAATAAAAAAATAATGCAAGGTCAATATCTGGCAGCAGGGCAAAGATGGGAGCATTTAAATGAACAGAACAAGTCTCCTACTTAAAAGAAGCTGGCAAAGAAAATGGTATAGGTAGTCTGCCCCCCCCACCTCCCCAACCCCTGCTCTGAAGTTACATCACTGTGAATCTGACAAGGATCCAGTACGTAATGGGCCACATTAAACCTGTTAAAACACCTTATCCATTTTTGCCTGTATTGTTTCACTAACCCGGTGGCATTAGGCTGCCACACTGTCCTCAGCATACGATATATTGAACGTAATGGAGCGGAGAGTGGCACGGTGGCATGGTAGAGCGGGATCTAGCATTGATTGATTATTCACATCCCTAATTAAAAGTCTACCAGCAACAGAGCAGCAAAACCATGATTTACATGAGACAAAAATTTGCTCTCTCCTTCTTATCTCCTACAGAGGACACCTTTTCCCCCCAGTGTTTCTGCACATAAAAAATCCCCCCCCCCCCCCCCGAAAATGCACATTCTCACAAGAGCACCTGAGCTATATAAGCCGAACATAAAACAACAATCGTGTGCTTGCATCAGACCCCACAGCAAACTAGATTCCCATATGAACATACGCGCAGGATATGCTGATTACCGAATCCTGCATTTATGCATGAATGAAATGAGCAGTGCCTCAGTCTGGTATTAAGCCTGAGCAATATCATTTAATGACAATGAAAAGGGCTTTCACTGTTGGAACTTCCTATTGGACATTTGGCAGTTGTTCATTAAAAATTTCTGTGCATGCCTGAGGGTTTAGTGTCACAGGAACCAAAGGCAGTAAGCTTGCCGGTAGTGGAGGGATGTATTTGGAATAGCAAAGAAACAGTTAAAACTTTAGGTTTTTTTAATGAACAGAAACAAATAGACTGGGCCATTGCACCTTTAAACATTTGGTTCTATTACGACAGCCTACAAATTAGAATAAATCCTGTGCAGGCATATTATAAATTTTCCTTAAATAAATTGTTAACTTACACTGATTCCACGCTGATGTGCAGAAGATAACTTAAAACACAAGTACAACTAGTACAATAAAACTGTAGTGCCTTACATCAGGATTCAGACATACACTCAGATATAATCCATGTTAAGCATCTAGTCTTTATAACTGTACAGCATTCAAGGTGAAAAATCATGAAAGTGATCTCTTTAATTCAGGTTCATAAAACTGTATGATTTATTATCCAAGATTAGTCTTTATTATAAACTACGAGGCTTCTGTCTGTGTATATTACCAGTGCTTCAGAATTGATATTTCATCATTTCAGGCACAGGCACATGTTCATGGGGGGGAATTATAAGCCAAGGCCGAGGCCCTTTCAGAGGAAGGTGGGGAGAAAATAACAGAGACATGCAACTTATAAAAAAGGTAAGGAGGGAGCAGAGGGAGCAAAAACAACATCTGACTGTCCCTGTTAACAGTCTACTCAGTCACCAGAATCTGAAAGGTTCACTGTACCACCAAGACACTGGGTCTGACTGACTGGACGTGCGGGGAACTGTTAGGGGTGCCACTAAGAGAGGCCAAGCACGAGTGTGCTAGACGGCAGGGAAACTAAACATATTGCAACATTTGACATTTCACAGAATCAGCCCATGTGGCAGGGTGGCAAGAAAGAAACCATTACTAAATATAAATCCTCAAGCCCAAATAGAGGTTTTCGACAAAAGAACCAGTGATCCTGCGGAAATATGGCGATCGGAGCTGTGGTCAGATAAGACTAAATTGGAAAGTGCTGGTCTAAATGCTAAGCGTCTCCTCTAGCACAGACCCAACACAGCACATCATAAAGCCAGAACCACCCCTATAGCAAAGCAGGTGGTGGCAACATCAGTTTAAATCAGTGTTTCCCAACCCAGTCCTTGGGGACCCATAGACGGTCAACGTTTCCGCTCCCTCCCAGCTCCTTGCCAGACAGTACACATTTTTGCTCCCTCCTAGCTCCTTGCCAGACAGTCCACATTTTTGCTCCCTCCCAGCTCCTTGCCAGACAGTCACACTTTTGCTTGCAGGGAGTTTTGAGGGAGCAAAAACATAGATTGTCTGGGGGTCTTCAAGTACCGGAGTGCTCTATATGAATACTGTTTCACAGCAAGGACTCAAAAGCTTGGTAGCAATGAAAGTGAGCAAAAAAAATAATAAAGAAAAATCACCTTTTTGTAGTCTGATGATCTGAAACCAGGTAACAATACACTAGATTAACCACAAATTTAATAAATATGAGTAGTGAAGTTAAATTCTGCGAAGCACCACGACAGAAATCTAGCTGAAATAGATGACAAAAAAGACAACAGTAGATCATTAAGTTAGCTAAACTTAGAGACTGCTGCCAGAGATTTTGCCCCCAAGTAATACAAAAAAGAAAACAATCATACAAGCCTTTTGGGGTTTGGGGTAATATAAGGCATTATATTTGATATATATTCAAATATATTGATTTGAAATGTATACAGGCTATTTTGCATTTTCACAAAAAGGAAAGATGTATCACCCGTGACAGAGTTATTATTATAATGTTCTATGTTAGTATAAGACTACTGAATAGTACTAATATCATTTGTTCATCTTTGCCTGGATAAAATTCTTTTATAAAACATAACTGTGTGAATAATTCAATAGTTCTTTCAATGTAATTTTGTTACTACGACACCAAGTACAAAGAAAATACTTATCTAGATTATTGCAACTAAGACTGTACTGCATTAAACATCAATAAATAAGATTTAATTTGCAACAACACAATCTTACAAGCTGACACAAAGTGCTCATATTCTAATGTATAAATTACAGTAGCTTGCCTGTTTTCATGTCTATAATTTCTGCACTTGCCCTAAAATCCTTTCTATTTTCTGCCCATGCTATGGTTTACATTGCAATTACTTTGTAATTCACTCGTTAAATCCACTTAATCTAAAATACCAGTTACTTACACTGTGCAACATACTGTATTACTAGCACCTTGATTAACGGCAATTGTGATCTTGGGCCTAGAAGGAAATTAATCTCAAACTCAACCCGAAACATTTAATAATAATAATAATAATAATAATAATAATAATAATAATAATGATAATAATAAATATTGACTGGGTAACTTTTTGACAAATATTAACTGACAATTTTAAACGGTTCACCAGCTACTATATTTTATGGCTATTTTATGGCTAAATGGCTATTTTCTTGATCCTGATATTGTTGTGGAATATTATAAATAAAGTACCTAGCTAGTACAAATTTTGTGATATTACTGTTCTCTGTTCATTTTATTATATTAATATTGCAACCACGGTTTAAAGTGTTTCTTGAACATTTCATATATAGGAATAAAATAGTTTATATCCCTCTTATAGTACTGAACATTCCCTGTCTGATAAGCACATTTTTTTGCGGTCAAGGACGGGCAATCTGCATTAAACACCGTTCAAGGAATTTTAAGCCCAGTTATCATTACCACCTGACTGCTTCTTCACGTTGAGGACGTCGCAGGACAGTCTGCCTAAATCACGCTACGCTCTTCCCTACCGCCGGTCTGCTGTTATCGAAACTGGATTCTCCGCTACACTATAACCAGAACCACTAACATTCCATTAATAGATTCATTGGTTTGCTCACTGTAGTTGTCTTTCTGGAAGTAAGTTAATGTGTACTGGTACGCCAGTAAAATTAGCTTTCATTAGCAGCTACTAGGAGTAATCAGCCAGGGCAGAAGGGCTCTTTTGAAGAGTCTAGGAACATTAACGAAGCCAATGGACTAGACATCTGTAGCATCTCTCTTTCGCTGCTTTTCCATTGTTCATTCAAGTGCTTACCACTAAAAAGACCCTTAAACTTCAGTTTGCCCACCAATTAGTTAATTCCATAGCATTCTCCATTAGTTTAACAATGTATATCGTCGTTTGAATCCCATCCTTCAGCATCTTTTAGGCGAGACCGATTCATTAACAAATCATATGAACTCATGAGTGACTGACTCATGTAGTTATGGTGAGACGAATGACCTAAATAAGGGGAAGAAATTAATATAATTATGTGCTTCATCATCCAGATTGCAACAAATGACTGTTTTGACTGGAGAGCTTTTGTGCTTGCAATAATGACGGAATGGGTGCTGTAGGCCATGCACTGGCATACTATATGCTGTCAGACAAAGGCATCCCCCTCTTCTCTTCTTTATGGGAATTTACAGTTTCACTTACTCTGTTTTACTGTTCTCCCACTAGCTGACATTCATCGGCAGTCAACTGTCTATACCAATTGTGGATCTAGAAAATCGCCATTTTTGTCATTGCTCTTGTGGTTATTATTATCACAATATTTTTTATCTGAGTTTCTATGCGTGTGTATATGTATTATGGAGAACAAGATGGAGATTCTCTTAGTAAAAACTCCAGCTAACAGCCTTCTGCAGGCAACTGTCTACTTCGATTGTTGAAGTAGGAAATACTTGTTGTTGCTGCTCTTGTGGTTATCATTATCACAGTTTTTTCAAGCTGCAAAGAGCTGTGCATGTATATATAGTTGGAGAACAAGATGGACTCTGTCTTAGCAAAAACTCAAGCTGGAGGCTCAACAGCTCTTACACACATCTGTTCCTAGATAACAAGGGACAATCCCAGTTTATATACTTTGGAACATACACCAAAGAGAAGTAAAGGTTTAACCCCTATCCCGTGTTTGGGGTCAGTCTGACCTCAGAGCATCATTAGACGGTAGGCAAATTTCACATGGGGACATTATCTCGGGAAAAGGGTTAAATAATATACATTTTAATGCTATTCAGTATGCATTTTATGTGTGTGTGCATTTTATTTATAGCTGTATTGAAAATGGAAGACTTTCCCAAAAATTTTGCCAAACATTTTGGCAACTTCCTCCAGATGATTCTTGCGGACTATTTTAAGAGAAGAATACCCTACTAAACTAGAGCAGGCAAAAATTCTCTTCCACTATTACTTGTGCCGATATTACTGTATATTTCACCTCATTAGGAAGTTGCATGCACACATACACACACACACACACACAC
>JAODKL010000041.1:10005462-10021089 GCA_026780765.1 Petrocephalus schoutedeni
TTACTTGTGCCGATATTACTGTATATTTCACCTCATTAGGAAGTTGCATGCACACATACACACACACACACACACACGCACACACACCAGAATCCATCTTCAGTAACTACTTGTTCAGTCGAGGTCACAGTAACTTAGACTTTTTCTTTGGAAGCACAGAGCATAAGGTAAGATCATTGCACCAGAACTCATACATTTATACATGCATAAAGGTTACAGTCTCAACTAAAAATCAGATTTTTTTTATCTGATTTAATTCCAATTTATTGGTCAATCTAACTTCAAATGCCATAGTATTTTAAAAGTTTAAATGTTTGCATGTAACTTTGATTGAGGATGTGTGATACTTCACCTATAATGCTTCTTGAGTAACATTAGCCCTATTAGTAGGAAGGACTGACAATGTGAAACTGTTATTTATACTATTTTTGGACATTGCACACTAATAAAACTTTCTTTCATAAGTCATAGCAACAATTTTAAATTATGTAAAGGAAAATCAAAAATTGTATGCCTAATGAATGATTTCTGAATGGTTTAGAATTTAGAAAAAGGTTATCATTGAATTTTTGGCTGTATATTAAATTGGTCAAATATCAGGTATGCAACAGCTCTCACTTGAAACACTGCAGTAATTAATTTAGCAAACACTTTCATCGGAAACTATGCACAAACAAGGATCATTGAGTTGGGTCAGCAGTCACTGGAGCAACTGGAGTTCAGGGCCCTGCTCAAGTGGCTAATGGTGCCAGCCATGGGATCTGAACTGGAAACCTTCTGATCTCTGGCATGGAGTCCCAACTTGCAGACCCACAGATAACCATTTTTGATCTTTCTATGAGTTTGAGTATAGCTCTTTCACAAGTGTACTTCAGATTATTAAAGGAAAACCTAGTATTTAACACAGCCAGAATATTTTGTTCAAATCACTGAATGGAAGCTGTCATGCCCTGCCCATCTAACTCTCCTGTTTCCCCTAATGAGCTATGCCTGTTAATCATTGTCTTAACTCCCGTCCCTAACCCTCGTGTTTATCACTCCCAGCTGCCTTTTGTTTGCTCCCTCGTTAGTCGTGTATTTATGTGCTTCCCAGTCCAGAGTTCCCCAGTCCAGTCATTAGTCATTTACGTCACTCCTCCTGTTTGCCTGTGTCCTGCCCTGGTTCAGTCCTTCCATTTTTGACCCCATGCGGTCCCATTTGTTTCTAGCCCCAGTTCGGTTCTTGTTTGATTTGAGTTCTAATAAAACCCTTTTAGTTCTGTCTGAATGTCTGCTCCTGAGTCATTCATCCTGCAAACAATGGCAGAAACAAATGTAGAAGTAGCATAGTTAAAAAACATACATGTTTCCATCTATTTTCCATATTCAATTCAATTCAATTCACCTTATTTATTTATTTAATTTTTCTTTTTGATTTTTTTGGTCTATGGGAGGAAACTGAAGAACCTGGAGGATACCCCCACAACATCATGGGGAGAACATGCAAACTCTAGACGTAGAGCCAGAGCACAGACTAAAATCCTGGTCTCCTGGGGTTTAACCACTGCTCCACTGCCAATTTTATATAAGAAATGCTTGGGTAACAGTTAAGGAAGGTGAATTAAGACATTCTAAGGTCTAAGGATCACTGCTGTGCTGCTATACACATGATCAGGATGGCACCAAACCTGTGAGCATGGGCTGGCCACTTAAGACTGTTAAAAACTGTTCAAGTCCCCCTTCTGTGCTGTGACAGGCGTCCACTGCTGCTGGCCACAATTGTTTCCAGGCAGCGGAGATGAATTAGAAGGAGAAACATCTTGGTATGGCTGATTAATGACGCCTTATTCGATAAGGAAGCTATCGTGGCCTAAAAGTGTGATAAGTCCAATTACTCAGCGTCTTATGTGAGGCAGTCCCAGATGACAAAATGGTAATGGCTAATCATACCCTCAAGCAGAATGTTTTACTAAGTAAAAACGCCATATAAAAATGACGATGACGAAAGAGAAAAAAAATAAATAAATTGGCATGCCTGGCTAATTGAAATAAATGTATGCCCTTTGCCATGAGCTGACATAACACACATGGATGGGAAATCATTAAAAAAAAAATCCAATATAACTCTGGGGGGAAAAAGCACTTAAGGGTAAACTGCTGTGTCATGCCACTGACCTAGAATTCCATAAGTCTGCACATTTACTCTGCATTAATATGAGTTTTGCCCAACTTTGACCATTTCGATTTCTCCCAATATCACCAAAGGCCAGTTTAAAAGTAATAATCGTGCCCAAATTCTCCAGCCCATTGCCTTTCATCATCCAGGAGAATGAAGATTTTGATCCTTGCCAAACACCATAACTCTTCACTAGAATGAACAACACTGGGGAGTATAGAGAAGAGCATGTTTATAAGTATATGGAACTACTGTGTACACTCTCAGAAAATAGGGTGCCAATTTGTACCTTTCCTTGTCACTGGGGCCGTACCCTCAAGGGTCTGCCAATTGTACCCTTAGCTGTAGGTAATTGCACCTCATATGGTACAGAAATGAATCCCCAAGGTACAAACAGCATTAGTGTACCCCCAATGGTACAAAACAGTACCTCATAGTCCAGTTCTGTATCTTAAAAGGTACAGGACCCTTTAGTGTACAGCCCCAGTGACAAGCAAAGGTACAAATTGGTACCCTTTTTTTCTGAGAGTGTAGTTCTTAATATGCTATGCCCCACAGTGCAGGTGGACTTACATTACATAATAAATAAAACAAAATACACTATGATATATTGATATTGCAGTTACTCTGTAACTTGTTGTGTTATATCTTGGATGATTCTGGGCCTAAATCTTGGTTTATAGTTTTAAAAATACAAGACCTGAAAAGGTTCCTCAAAATGTTCTTGAGAGGAGAGGTCTGCCTAATCAATTTCCCAGTCCCTTTTTGCCTCCAAAATCACCACCGAATAATGTGCTGTTACCTAGGCTTCCGTGCTCCCTGACTGAATTCAATTCACATTAGAATTAAGCACTAAAATTTTGCTCAGAGGACGTTACAGTAACTCCATATAATATCACAGTTACCAGCATCTCCAAGTGCACACACTCCCTCCAAATCATTCCAAATATGTCTAAGCAGTGGAAGACGAGAATCGATTACCAGAATACTACTGAAAACCATCTACCCTCAATAACGAATCAGCACTGTGAGGATCCACTTAAAAGAATAGGGAGCTTGTTGCATTTATTTGGTTAGTCAGCGGAATTGTTTTCACTGCAACTGGACATAACTGCAAACAGCCAGTTTGAGTTTGAGTAATATGGCAAATACGCCAACATCGAGAATAGGGATGAGTCAGCAGTGTTGAATATTGAAGAAAGTGTATACAATCGAAAAGTTTTTTTTTATTATTAAATAGTAATAAAATTGGAATATTTAGTTGTCATTTATCTGTTTTGTAGTACGTTTGCTGTTTCTTCATTGTCTTTGCATGAGCACTGCATGCACTCTCTGAGCCAATCAGCATCATTTTCATCCTTGTTCACTCAGCGAGGCGCACTTGTAAGAAATCTAACAAACTTAAGTGAGGCGAACAAGCAAACAAGAACCAGCCACCAGAAGGCATTAATATATCGCTTAATAGATAATATTTTGGATTCCACAGAGATGATATTGAGCAAATGTATGTGATTTGTTAGCACTGCTTTGTGTCTGCTGGCACAACTCACAGCGACAAGTGCAAGAGAATCTGATTATGCTGCTGCTGTTAATTTTGTATGTAGCCCACATTTGGAGTGTCACGGTTGTCGTTAAAAATGTTCTTGAAATTCATGTTCTGTGACACTCATTTCTAATAAAATTCTCAATAAGCGTGAATTGTCAGTGTACCAGTAGAGACTTTCAACCAGAATGTGAACCACTGAATTGCCTTTCCCAGTAAAGAACAAGGAATATTTATCAAAGATTTTAAATATCGCAATGTAAATTTCCCCAGTATCATTCAGCCCAATGATCATTGAGATAACCAATTAGGTCCTGTGTGAGATGCCATACCAGCCAATCAGAAGTCTTGGTCCCACCTTCTCTAGTAGTTTGGACCCACCTCCTCTAAAATCTGATTGGTTATCTCTCTGAACCAATCATTTTTCATTCTGCCCTCAGAACATGTTAGTGTTCTCCCACAAGCTAATTGCAAATGTTTTAAGTTATCCTTTTGCAGCAATGAATGATTTCTCATTGTATCGAAATAAATTAATGGACTAGCCTATAAGCTAGAGAAGTCTTATTAAGGTCGTGTTAAAGTTATTGCCATTCGCCATATCTGCCCACGGCACGGGCTATTAAACCTTATTGTTTGCTACTGCACTTGACCTATCTGTTCAGTTTAATTTAATTTGTTTCACTGTAATTTATTCAAGCTACTTTTAAATGTTTCACATACAGCAAGTAATATCTTATTTTGTATGGAAAGTAAAAAAATATTTCTGTGTGTGGTATGGTGAGTTGGGGGTGGGGTTAATCGAATATTATTCGAATAGAGCTTCGTGAGATTCGACTAATAATTCTGCTTGAGATGTCCATCCCTATCAAAAAACACATCAAGCAGAAAGCGGTTAAAAAAGCTTTATGTTCCATTTTGGTTAATGCATTCAAGGAACAAAGTGCATTTTGAAATTAAAGAGAACTGTATAGCTCGCAAGTGATTCATCAAAATACTCTGGCAACCCATCCATGGTTTAATAAACAATGCATGTTTCAATAATGCAATCAAAAAAGGCACTGTCTTGCTGAAGCATCTATTAAATAAGTACCAACACCAATAAATAAATGAAATGTATAACAGCCCCATAGTTCCAGGATTACTTAGCACAGCATTAGATTATTTGTTTACACGATGTTACCCTAAATTGTGGTATCTCAGTAACAGCCACTGTTGTTCTTTATGGGAAAATGTGTTATACAAATATAGACATGACTGAATTGAAAGGAAACAAAACCACACACAAGGTTGTGAATCCTGACTGACTCCAAAGCACTTTAACTTGCTTTTGTAAATTCACACACACACACACACGCACACACACATCTGACATTTTGGATATATAGCTTTCAATTACTGTTATCACAAAATAGGTTTCGCCTGATGCCCAGAGTCTGTAGGTCTCTCTGCCTGTCTTTTATCTGTTTCACACTATATCCTTTACCTAATTTTATGGGAATTATGATTAAGCCTTACTTAGGGTGCCAGGTCCTCTTCCCTGTCCAGGACTTATCCCCATCTTCATCTCTATGGCAAGCTAACATATGACTAACAAATAATGACCTCTTGGTAGAATTCTTGTTTCCGCTGACGTGCTTAAGATTGTTCCTGCTGACGTGCTTAAGATTGTTCCTTTTAAGTGATCCAAAGTGACAGAGACTATACAGGTATCTTAATCTGGCACTTACATTTAGAATATTGTAACAGATGTTTGTATATATATAAATCTAAGAGTTAGCAGCCAAGTCTGAACTGGCACAGTCGGAGCTGTAGATGATTTGTCGTGTTGGCATGCGTTTATTCTAATAGGCTGCTTGTTGCCTTTTGCAGGCAGTGACGAAAGGACAAGGTAGTCACGTATGCAATGATCCCATCTAAGAAACAGATCGGAGGCACATTACCATTACAGTACAGTATTTTCACCAAGCGGCAAAACCTCGATACATGCCTCAAGCAAGTACTATTAGTTTAGCACAACGCACAATCCAGCAGCAAGTTCAGGGCTATATATGGTGCCAACGCAGGAAATATAGGCTACAAGTTAAATATTAAAATACGGAGTTCATATTTGTTGTTCATCGTATTCAGCCATGCCTCATCTGAAGTACTCAAACGTCTCTGTGGCCCATGCGGAGTAGCCGTAAATCACACTTATATTGTATTGGTGATACACTTATAGCGTATTGGTGATAAACATATAAACACACATTTCTTTTGGTTAAAAAGGCAAAACTATCCTCCTAATACTAATGTAACAAGCTTCGTATAGACATCTGGAGATTTAAGACTAAATAATCCCCGCAGACAGCTGAATTGTGTCACAGGTCGAAATACACAGCAAACAGCACGGATACATTGCAGCCTCCGTTACATGAATTCGGTCGCACGCAGACAGGACAGGTATGAGCGCAGAAATATCTGCGCTCACGCCGGCAAACTGCGCCGCGGAGCGCGGAAAGCCACAGCCAGCCGGTGACAGGCGGACCCGGGCTTTGGAGATATCCTCCGGCCAGGGTAACTTCACATAAAGCACACAAGCAAACTGCCTTTTTCTCATCGCTTGCTTAACAGGCAGCCGTCTCGAATGAAGCCTTTATCAGTGCATCAGCCACGGCAACAGTTTGTTTGCCGTAATTTGATACAGCGACACAGAAACGACCCCGCGATGATAATGATGACTTCTGCAAACGCGCTGTCAAAATACAGGGGAAATTCAGGAAACGTGCTACGGCGAAACTATGGCTTCTGTATTAAGACTACTGCCGTTGATTAAAGTGGCGACCTCAGTTTCATCCATTTTTATACGGTTCCCATTCGTGGGTGCGAAATCTATCAAATTTGATCTATCAAATTCTGTAAACCAAACTGTTTACAGCGCTGTCCAAATACACCTGTACCTATCCTATACAAAATATACAGTCAAGAGCCACGTAAAATAAAACTGAAAATCAAGCCGGTACAGCAAGACATTCAGTGCTAGAAAACTGCGCTCCGGTGTTCGGATATCTGACATAGGATATCGTTTCACAAACGCTCTCAATTTCAAACACTTAAAGGGAAAATAAGTCTTACCATATTAGCATCAAAGCCATGTAAATCCTCCCCAGATGGTCTCAGACAGAAACTGCTCCTAAGTATAAAGCGTATGAGGCAGCAGGGTAACCGCACCAGGCGCTCTGCTGCCCCCTGTCTGCCGCTGCTTACCCAAGGCAGTCGCAGCCTAAGTGCGGCTTTACCTCCGCCGGAGACCGGCCCCCATTGCAGTCTCCCATTAACTAACAGCGGGCAAGTAAGATCAAAGCGCTGTTAAACACGCATCGGCACGCACACAGAGTAACTAAGTAGCATTTACTCTACAGCTGCGCTCAAAATCATATAGATACAAATGTATTCTTACTCTCTGAGATCTTACAATTGCAGTGAAAACAAAAGCGGAGAGGATAATTATCACCAAAAATAAGACACGAATGGTAAATACAACATCCTTGCACGTCGCTACCAAAATCGCTAGTTAAGTAGACGATAGGATACGATAAATATACATGGCCACCTACCATGGTAGCGTAAAACCAATAAATAAAAAAGAAAGAGTTCCGCAAAGGTTTAAATTGTATTACAGTATTACGGCAGGGAATGTTATCTGTCCATCTGTTCACTAAATAGGATTAAATTAAATCTCGGCAGGTCCCTGTACTAGAAGTCCAAGGAAAGGTAGCAATTGGATATCAAAGAAATAAGGACCTCAAAATATTTTTAAGGAGAACTCTATATTCTCCCAGCGTAATAGTTCTCTTACTTTTTAATCAAACCCACGCAATTATTTCATAAAAGGCTTGGGGGTCATCATTATTTATACAACTTTATACAACCGGTGTGGTCTGCAACACTAACTGGGCTGGTCCTCTTAAACGACGTTCCAGTCCTTATCAAAATAGGCATGTCATCACCCACCACAGTTGTACCACCTACTGAAGTTTACGCAACAGAGATGTTCACAGCATGATTCCACCCAGAGAGCACTGCTGCAGGTAGAATTTTTAACTGGTTTTATATAAGCTTTTAGACGTCTGAATTTCTGTGTTACCAAAGGATTTTATATATACCCAGTGGCCACTTTATTAGGTAGCCTTGGTAGTTCCTGGTAAGACCCGATTTTGTCACCAGAACCACATTAAGGATTGAACAGAAGTGCTTGTTCTCCTGACTGCTGACTGTTCTCCTCTGACCTGCCTCATTAATGAGGCATTTTTTGGCAGAAGAACTGCCACTGAATGGATGATTTTTGTTCATCAAACCATTCTCTGTAGACTTTAGTTGCCGTATGGCAGGAAAATGCCAGGAGGGTGGCTGTTTCTGAGATGCAGCAATCACCACCTCTGGTACCAAGAATCTCACCACTTAGATCAGGCATCTTAACCGCTCTAATGCACTGTAACAGAACCTTTTGACCCCGTGTGTGCTGCATCTAGTTGCAGCCATATAATTCGCTGTTTGGAAAAGCAGTTAGGAGTTACTCAGCGACTCTCGTCTAAAACCAGCCTGGGGCAGTGGTGGTGTAATGGTTAGGGAAGTGACTGTGTAATTGTAAAGGTTGCCAGTTTGAGTCCCTGACCCACAAGTACCACTGAATTAGCCTGACATTGCTGTGTCACAATGTCACATGAGTTAAATGCAGAGGACAAATTACATTGTGGTGTATTGACAATCACCTTTCACTTTAAATAATACAAGGGTGTATGAGGAAACTAGCTACATTACTAGACAGAATCCAATCATTAAGTGACAGAGTGCATTTTGACACAAAATTCTGAATAATACAAGTGATGTCATGAAATATATAAGCTACAAATAAAATTCTCAATAATGAATCACAGTTATTCTTTTTAGAAAATAAAAGAGCAGCAGTTCTCAGTTCAACATGCATCATCTAAAACTAACACTGGTAATTTACAAAAGGAACATGACACCATATTTGTTTTTAATCCCTGAAAGACTAATGCTGTAATGATTTGATATCTTACACTAGAAGGGAACTGGTTAGCAATTGCTTTCAGCAGCAGAAGATTAACTACAATGAACAAAGTACTTAGTTTTTTTTTTTTAGTTTATGACATTATATTCTTTCAAACACCGCCTGGCATATATTTTTTGTCGATTTTAGACAGGTTGGTTTGAGTTGGTCACATTTTTGATAAGGTTCTCTGACTTTAATCTGCAAAAAACAAGCTTGACATTTAGAAAGAGTATAAGATGATCATCTCAGGTATGCAATAGAGATCCCTTACATCTTTATCACACTTTATCACACATTATGCTGGCATAATTAGACATGCAAGGAGAAGTGGTGGGCAGGACCCACTGTGTCTGGCCAAATGATTGGAATTATGCTAAAAAAAAAGAAAAAAAAGAATAAGAGATAAATGTAAAGAACCAAACACTGAAACCCATCCCATTTGCAACAACAAAACATATATATATATATATATATAAATAGACACACACAAACAAAAGGATCTAGTACACATCAAGCAGGCACTGGCTCATACTTATATACGTTAACATTACTTATATGTCAATATAACCAGAAACTCCCATACAGTGCTCACAAAAAGTCTTGAGTCACTTGATTCATTCAATAAAAATATTGCATTTTTTAAACAAAAACCAGTATTTTATTAATTTGTTCACAAAAAAATATACATGTATATCACATTAGAAATAAGCAGTAGTTTTAAGTAAAACATTCAAGCAGTAATAAACTGCTATATAGTAATAAACTGCATCATATAGTTCTGAAAGAGCTGTTCATTGACAAGCAGTCTCATTTTAATTAGTAACACATTTGCAATAACATCAAACACCAAACTTTTGTGTTTCTTATCTCTTTGGGAGCCAATGACTCCAATTGCAATTAATAACAAAAAGGCAAGAGCAGAACAGAATGAGTCAGTCAAAAAATATGACAATAAAATGAAAATGTCTGTGCGGAATATATGTGCAGATATATCAAATATTGGTTGTCAATGGACTTTTGTTATTAAATCAATTTTTTGTCATAATGTTGCTATGATACCAATTTCTTTTTGTGGAAGAGCAAATGAGAATTAAAAAGTATGTATTTGCACTATTATGTTATGAAGGTACTGGGCAATTTAACCTTCATGCTGCAAACTGTACAACAGCCAGCAAGACTCATCTGTGCCCATGGTAAAACGCTATGTGACTTCATTTGTACACTATGTCCATGGTAAATATTGCGTTTTGATCACAGCATCTGTCATAATTTGCCGCGGTGTTGACCCTGCGTATGTCAAACCCTGCATATAACTTAAATGAGGGTAAAGTTGCCGATTCTCAGTAAGTCATGCCAAACTGCAATCAACCCACATTTGTTTGGCTAGCAGTGCCGTTGAACAATTATCATCGTCTTCAGATTATATATAATTCTGCTGGCTGCAATAAAATTAAATGACTTAAGTACACTTTTTGATTGTCCTCGCAGACTTTCTAGAGGTCATTTTCACAGAGGCAATGTTTATAGACATCTCCAGTGATCAACCCTGCACTTTTCATCAAGTGCCATTGGTTTGTTAAATCAATGTGACTTTTAATTGTTTTTTACTGTAAAAATGTTCTATGTTGTCTGTCTATGAACTGTTGCTGGCTGTAAAACAAATTGCCCCCTAGGGGATAACAATTAAGTTCAAGTTGTCAAAAACATCCACCTTAATCTGCATGCACGTAAGATATCAGTGACCAAACACTGTATAGAAACAATGCATGTTTACTTCTTAATTTAAATGGATGAAAGAATGTCTTGTGATGTGTAGAGGTAAATAATCTTGTTTGTGTTACACAAGATATTTGTATTTCACATGTATGAAAGAATGAATGAATGTCACATTTATATTGTGCCCAAAGAGCTTTACAGAACCAAAGGGGAGCCACTTCAACCACCACAGCTGTGTAGCCCCCACCTGGATGATGCGGCAGCAGTCATTCTGCACCAGTACGCTCACCACACAGTAGCTAAGGTGGTGAAGGGGCAGGAGAGAATTCACCAGTTAGATTCAGGGGATGATTAGGAGGCCAGATTTGATAGGGCCACATTGGAGCGTTTTAGCCAGGACATTGGGGTACAACCCCTACTCCTTCGGAAGATGCCCAGGGATCTTTTATGACCTCAGAGAGTAAGGACCTGGGTTTTCATCCAAACGAAGGCACCATCCTTACAGCACAATGTCCCCATCACTGCACTGGGGCTTTGGGATCCACACTTCCCTAACCAACATCTCTTGCATACAAGTGGTACAGTACTTAAAATCATCTGTTCAACTACTTTTTTTTTCCTAGGGGAATAAGTTAAACTTTGTACCAGAAGTCACACTATGTTCACTGCACAGTTAATTACATGCATCAGGTTACATAGATGTTAAAAATGTGGAATTGTCCCACGGGGCACTCACCTACTTTTGTCACCGTTGTGCTCAGCCTGAAATATTTCATTTGAAAAATGTCTGAACAGCATGAATCACTTTGAGTAAATGTGTATGCTGAGTAGCTGCGGGAAAGCTAATCTGCGAAAATTCAGAATTAAAAGAATATGTTTGGGCGAGCATCAAAGTAGAAATTCCTGTGCCTTAGCTCCAGCTCATGGTGCTAACATTCAGCTGTCCAGCAAGTACGTCCAACAGAACCCGTGAGGTGACTGAACATCTGCAGTGCGGAAGTGACTTCTGACAGCTGAACACTGGATCTTTTCTGATCACCTTTTCACTCATGATGGCAAGTCACTTTTTCTCTATAGAATAATAACATTTAGCAGTTATTCCAGGCTACACATATAAGATATTCCCAACCTAAAGCAGAAATACATTCTAGTAACTGCAACTATGATTTCCAAACGGGATGAGAGATTAAAGCAAATAACATGCACACCAACATGCAGCAAGGAAACAGAAAACACAGCTCCACGATGCATTTATATTACCAGTTTTGCTAAGCAGCTATTTATTCCCTATGCTTGACTGTTCCTCAGTCTGGAAGCACTCTCGGCATCTCTATAGTGAATAATCGAACACATAGCATAAATTGGCAATAAAGTCTTGGCAGAACTTACGGAAGCAAGTAAATGTGGTATTTTCCAGCTGTTACTTTAACAGCCTTCAATAACTTACCGAGTCTGTCTACTTTGGATGCTCAGCCAGCAGTAATGAATAAGTTATTCAAAGCCCACAAAGTGTAATAAGATACACTTGTAGGTCATTCTCACCAAGTCACAAAGTCATTTTACAGTGGTTATTTTTTTTAAATATTTTTCCATTTCAGCTTTATTCATGAAAAGAAACATGTCACACTGGAACTTCATGTATATAAAATTTTTACTTAAAGTCACATGCATGCTGTACATATCGGGATACATATGGGCATTTCGAATAAGTTTTGATAAAAGGGTCATTCTTAGGAATAAAAATAAAAATTGAGTGCTGTTTCATTTGTCCTGTGAATGTGGATTGCAAAAACGGATGTGTTGGCAATCTATGAATTCTAATCAGAAAGGCAATTTTCCTTCCTGTCTTTCAATTTTTTTTTCTTTTTAATATTTTGGCCTGTTGTGAAAAAAAGAAAACCCAATGCCTGGAGGCATGCCAAAAGAAAATTATTTCTAAAATTGTGAACACAAAAGGCAGATGGAACTTTGCTTAATGGGACAAACAGCAAATCAATACTCTGCTCCACATGCAATGTTAAACAGGGACATGGGAGACAAGCCCGGGACTTCATCCATCTCACTGGTGTATGAAGGCTTATGCTGGTGCAGATTTTTCAAACATTTGTCACTGGAAAGTGTTTGACCATATTAAAAAGCGAACTAAGTGTCACGTTAATAGGCTCCCGCTTGCGGCTACCATTTGTCGGCTGCATATTTCATTTGCTCTATTTATGCAGGATGACATTTTAAATGTTTTTGTGAGGTAAGTGACTGGGCATTCACAGTGACATAATAATTCACGTAAAGTGGTCTTATTTCCTAATCTCTTAAAAAGCTTGGAAATTTCCGTGTGGGATTAGTTTTAGTTTACCAAATTTTCCTTATTTATTAAAGACTCAAATGCAGTAGACATCATTGCTTAATCTGATATGATCCAGAAAATATTTGATTTTCATTCTAAATGCTAAAACCAACAATAAGCAAAGATAAACGTAATACCTATATCTCAGTTGACCAATTAATAATTCACAATTAAAATAAAAAATAATAAACTCATGTCAGGGAAGAAAAAGAGGTATAATTGAGACATCTGCGGGGCGACAGGTGGGTATATGCTTGCTGTAATGCCCAGGGTGTGTCCTGCAAGCAAACCACTTGTGTGGTCACAGGTCCAGATGACCTTGTCACAGAGGGAGCACCAGCTCAGTCAGTGGTGTGTTGTGTGTGGCCGGGAAGCACCATGCAGCTTAAAATTTAACAACACTTCCAAAGTGAGGTCAGTTTTATTGTTTATGACAACTAGAATAGTATAGAGAAGTATGGAGAAAACATCATGTCTTCCACAAGTATTTATAACAATTATTAACCAATTTGAACATTTAACCACACATTAAACACCCAAAAACGACTAATAGCACTACTTTTACTACTACTGCTGCTGCTATTACCACCTACTGTCCTGTTTCAGGGTAGCTGGTGCTAATATCACATACTACCTGATATTGGCAGAGAATTTGATGAACCATTTATGGTTCACGTGTTCAGCTGTTTGATGGTGCATGTTATTGAATGTAGGCGCAGGCCAGGGATTCGAGGAACCTGGGGAATCCAAACTTAGCCACCGCCTCGTTCCTGCCCTCTTGCGTCCTGTGGAGCGTAAGGGAAACAGTGCCATACAGACTGGGTGGCCTAAATTTGCCTGACATAGCCGGATGGGAGAAGTGAACCAATAGCTGATTAACAGGCAGTGTCTATGGTTTGTTGAAATGGCTGAATTTGAAGGCATTCTTGCTACAGATGAGCGACGCACTGTCACCCTCACCATAACAAGGGGGCTATTGGGAATCCTTAGGTCAAAAATGTTTGTTTTTCACATTATTGGATCTTGTTATGTACGGGAATAACTCTGACCTTTTCCTTGACCTTATGTACTGGAATAAGATTCTGACCAGCTTCACATGAGCTTGGAGCCAGCTAATGCACCCTCTACTGGTCTGTCAAAGAAATGAATAATTTCAGAAGGTAAATGTAATAATCTACCAGAAATGGAAAAAAAAATCACAAAAAACAATAAAATAGCAGTTTCTGTGGCTTTATTTTCATTCTTTTGAATGCAGCATGTTTTTTTTTTCCGTTTTTGTAGTATGTGGATGGGTAGCGACTCCTATTTGTAACAACAACATCATTGTTACGCCCTGCCCATCATGTCTGTCTGACCCTCCCGTCTCCTCCCTAATGTGGCCCTGATGAGCCGCGCCTGTTACTTGTTGCCCCTCGTTAGTCTTTGTATTTCAGTTCCTGTTTGTCTTGTCAGCCCCAATCCGGTCATTGCTGCCGCTTCTCCTGCCTGCCCGTCCTTCCCCATACTCCCCTTCTCGTTTGACCCCTCGCGCTCTTGTTTCTTTCCCTGCTCCCGTTCACTTAATAAAACCCACTTTTGACCCAACGCCTGCCTTCGAGTCTTTTGTCCCGCATGCCGTGACATACATAAGGTAAAGAAATAATCACGTTATAGTTTGTTCTTGATATCTCACTACAGTACAAATCCATACTACACACTTGTGATAATATTTTTTCTAAATCTCATTTCTCAGGGGCCTGTTCTATTGATTCGAAGACAACAATTTGTCAAACGCTTGTAAGATAAAGTACCTGACAAGGTAACCATTTCTATCTGTGCAGCCATCTTTCTGAAACTATGAGGAATACAAATAGTTTAATGTCATTTAGCACACTTCTTCTGTTTTTAAAAACTGGGAAGAAAAACAGCGTGCCCCATTGCTGCTGCTTTTTCTAAAGATATGAAGTGCGTATCTTTATTCCTGCATACTTTGTGGTTTCATTTATGGCTGTAATATAGTGCCCTTGGGAGGCACTGCAGGGTCTTGTCTGGTTATATCCAGTAAAATACAGGTTTCTGAAATACTGTGAGTAAAAACAAATATTCTTTTTCTCCTCATACAAACATCTTCAGTATTGCTTAATCATTCATTGTACAGTCCCCTAATTCATTGCCTAACAATTTTAGAGGTTTAACTAATATTGCCATTAGAAAGAATCCATCTACATGAAAATTTGTTGTGTATCATCAATTACGTGTCTGTGACAATTTATTGTGATTTCTAAATTGTTAAACTGACAAAATAAATAATAGTTAATGTTCATGTTAAATTAAATGAGAAACTTCAAAACATTTGAGAATTATTTGAGATTATGGCTATTTAATAGATTCTCATAGTAACTCATCTTTTACTATAAGAAGTTACACTGAGTTACAATTCTGCATGTGACTGCATGTGGCTCCTTATAAAGCTGCATTGTGTGCCTGTTAGTATGGGGAATTCATTTTTCAGGTGATCGCTCTACCTTTGCGATGAAGAAGTTAACAAAAAAAAGATGCAACAGAATTGTTGCACTTTGCTTTATGAAAACTTAAAAGATCTAAAAAAATAATATATATAATAATATATATATATTCACATGCATTTAGGCATGTTGACATGGTCAAGATGAACCGCTGCAGTTCAAACTGTGCTTCAGAATGGGGAAGAAAGGTGATTTAAGTGACTTTGAATGTGGCATGGTTGTTGGTGCCAGACGTGCTGGTCTGAGTATTGCAGAAACTGCTGATCTTCTGGGACTGTCACGCACAACCATCTCTAGGGTTTACAGAGAATG
>JAODKL010000041.1:10021189-10058507 GCA_026780765.1 Petrocephalus schoutedeni
GGCTACTTCCAGCAGGATAATGCACCATGTCATAAAGCTCAAATCATCTCAGACTGGTTTCTTGAACATGACAATGACTTCACTGTACTAAAATGGCCTCCACAGTCACCAGATCTCAATCCAATAGAGCAGGTGGCCGGTGAGTGTATATATATATATATATGATTGCCATTTATAACCCTCTAATTCCTAGGTCTCTAATGGTATTCTTAAACATGGGACCACAGCTTAAAAACAGCTCAAGGTACCATTAATGGAAAAGCATTCTCAAAATACAATTTAGTGTATTGTAAAACCATTGCCAAAATGTACATTAAGAAAACGTAAGTGTTTTTCACCCGAAAACTCATAGATCATTTCAAACTGATAGCCAGCTGGCTGGTTTGATGCTCATGAAGGAACATCAGATATCGCAGGACTTACAGACACTTACTGTATAGGTACTTTCGGAGTACTTCTTGGCTTAATGATTTCTACATTATTACATGGCTATAGATGCTACTCATAATTAAACATTAATAAGCACACTCCAGGCAATTTAATTACTACTTAGCTCATCACGGTCCTATTGGTAAATTTGTTTTGGAAATAAAAGCATTATCAGGCAATACCGTTGCAGTTACAAATATTGAAGTATTAAGGTTGTTCTGCATCATTGCTAATGTAGTCCTGAATTGTGTATGTTGAGTCTGTAAATCAGTCCTCTGTTAATATTCCCCTTTTCCGTGACCCCTTCAAATAAGACAGACATAGATAGATATATAGATAAATAGATTATTTATGACAGTGTCCATTCTTGTCTGAACATTACAAATTGCCAAAAGCTACTGGAAGTCTGGTTGACAAGTTTAGAAAACTGGGAGTGAGCCTATTACGGTTACTCTAATTGTGCATTCTCTCGCGTCAGAGCGCCCCGAGGCGATCAGTGTGTGAGCCGGTTGAACACACAGGCAGTCTGTATAAAAATGTCAAGCTCACAGTAGTGTGTAGGCCCTGACTTATTGCTTTGGTCCCCACCTCATCTTCTTTAGAGGTTAATTAAATCAGCTGAGAAACACATTTAACTTAACCGTACCTCCGTGACTTTGTTGCTATCATCGGCTCCACGCTTGTAGCGTATCTGCATGATTCTGACAACATTTAAGTTCCTGTTGTCTTGAAAGGGAACAGCGGTTCATTGTACAGTCGACGATTGTTGTCCCCAGAGGGGGAATTATGTCAGGCACGTTGCCAGTTTCCAATCCGTTACAGTCTTCTAAGCCCCCCCCCCCCCACCCTAATCTCATTTATAAACAAATATACTGAGAAGATCCTGCCTATTTACAGAGCCAACACAAATTAAATTGTTCTATTGTACAATGAGAATGAACACATAATTTAATGAGAGAGCACAGAGTTAATGTTGAGATCTAATTCCTACGTACGAAAGGCTTGTACCGACCCAAAACTGAGATACCGGAAGTGAGGACTTCCCTCAATTTAAGGTCTGGATTTTTTCCAAAGCCAGACAGTACAGGAAGGACCAGTGAGCTGCCTGGAAGTAACATTTTGCAGTATAATGGTTCTGGTCCTCATTTATAATTACTTTTTTTTTCCTTTCGTGGGAGGAGAGGTGAGAGGTGCGGTTAGTTTATCTCACACAGAAAAGCTCCCCCCCCCCCCCCCCCAGCCAAGCGGGTGGGAAAGCAGATGGGGCGACCAGCTGGGACCAGCGAGGAGCTGGGTACAATGCAGACAGATGCAGATGCTGCACAGAGTTGGGACACACAGCGCACAGGACCACGGTGACACTACAAACCAAAATGCTCTAAAAGGCGGCACACCTTTTCCAGGGGGTGCGTGTGCGCGGTTGCTCCTCTGACTCTTTCCAAGAGCCTTGAAGAGCATTGTCTTTTCACAGAATTGCTGAAAAATACCACTGGATAAGTGGCCCCCAAAGAGGTGCGGATGGGTGGATGTAGTGCCAGAGCCATAATCACCGGAAGAGGCTAAAAGAGACCAACGAGGACATACTGCGTAAGCACCAGTGACTCGCCTCTGCTTTATGTGGTGTGCTGCCACCCCCCCCCCATAACCCCTGGCTGTCAGATGTGTTCTGGTGCCAGGTGGATGGATGGATGGATCGGTGGATGGATTGGTGGATGGGTGGACATCTGAATGAGGAATGTGAAGTTCTGGAGTAACTTTCGAAATAAATTCCACTCTGAACAGTAAACAGGTATAGCGAGCTTAAAGCCAGCTAAGAAAAACCAACACAAAACAACAATCCATCCGTTTGTCCGTCCACCTGTGCTTAATCACTGCTTGGAGATCAAGAGGACTTTCTTGGAAGAATTGCCTACAAGGCAGGTTAGGATAAAACTCTAAATTGGTTTCCCTTGGATATCTGGTATTAGGACAGAAGAGAAAATAACATTGAAGCTGTCAGCCATTCATACTTGTCAGTGTATAGGAAAGCAATAGGAAAGGAGAGGTCTTTAACTATTGCCTATAATGTTAGGCTATTTTATCTGCTTTACACAATAATTAAGCCTTGATTACTGCACATATTAAACAGTTGTACAGTACACCAACAAAGATGGACGATGAGGGTATCAATAACACAAACCTCTCCTGGGTGACATTCGTCTTTTTTTAATTATTAGCTTGCCGTCATTCGCATACTGGGTTTTATGATAAATGGCACATAATTCTTAAATCCTGTGCATGTCTTTGTTGACCCATCTCCCTAGAGAAGTCATTAGGACCGAAGTGTACCTACTGTGTTCTGAACTCCCTAAGAAAACAAGCGAGGAAAAAAAAAAAAAACACAGCTGTCAGAGTTCTGAGCACGGAGGCAGCATTGAGAAGCCGGCAGAAGTCAAGTAGGCGTCCGGGTGAATGACACACACAACATTAATATGTGTGTAGGAAACGCTTAAGCTTTCAGGCTACGGGGCGAGATTCCGGTGGCCCGTGATGAATTATTGATGCGAAAGACCTGCACCTGGCCAGATGTGATGCATCCTTTTTAGAGATAGAGGCCTGAATAAGTGCCATATGTCAACGTGCGTTAGGAGGGCAGCTCAGCCAGAATAAATCTACACATTAGCATGGAGTAGAGTTCAGATGAGCTTTGTCATTAGGTAACTATGACTAAGTTCCATGACAGTAAAGAATAATTGGCTTCACTCCGCCTTAGGGGACAGTTTAAGTCAACCAGACCGCTGGCTCCCAGTTCCAGTCCTGGGAGACCCAGTGTTCACTGTTTTTTTTTTAATCATACTGAGTCCTTTATGCACTAGACGTGATTGAGCTATTCTCGCCATATTATGACATACCCTGCCATTTTATACTTTTTTAGTTGGTATGCACTACTAAGGAAGATTAAAGATCTCTCATTTGTGTTTTATTGGTACCAGTTAATATTAATAAGATTAGGAAACATAATTACAGTCAATTAATTTGATTACTTGACCGTCTGTGCCCCGTGAAAAATTATGCAAATGATGGACTCAGTATCAATTAAAGTGAATATTATTTGTTTGACGTGCAAAAATAACTTAAATGTGGCTGTTAGTAAAAGTGGTGGGGATTTCTTTTTGTAGGAAATCGAGCCAGCCTCACTTGGTAAGATGTCAAATAAGAAAGACCACCTCACACTGGGACCCCAGAAGACAGGCTGGGGACCTTTAGGTACATGTCCTCTACCTTGTAACCGTTAATAGATGCGATCGGTATTTTGTAAAAGCCCAGCTGAGTCTTATTCAATAAGACATTAAATAACAAAAAGCAGCCGACACAGAGGCGCACAGGTCGAGGCCCATTAGGTGAGTACATTTCAGTCGGCTGTTCTATCCGCGGTCCCCAAATCCCCCGCTGGGGCCCGTAGTAGGAGACCGGCGGCCGGCTCAGCACCGTCTGCCCCACCTGTACCATGTGACGCGTGCCATGTGACCCGCGCCGTTTGGGTTGGTGATGGATCACAGCGGTGCCCGCCGCCACCCTTGATCAGCACTAGCGCGTACGGCAGGCGTCACGCTCAGCTGGGCATAGGAGAATTGGCTACGGCTAAATTGTGGAGAAAATGAGAGGAAATAATGATAAAAAACAACCCACCTTAATAACGTTAAGCGGAGCGGTAACACAAGGTCTTCCTATCACATAAAAGACAAGCGGACAGACATCATATAACATTCCTATGGTGACCATAGCAACGGCAAACCATATTTAATCCATTCACATTTAAGGGGGATTCTAGAAATTTTAATGGAAATGCTAAAGTATTATGAATCACAGGGATGTATATATTTTTTTTCAAATGCATCACTTCCTTAAATCATTAAGCACATTAAGACACAAAGTCCTGTTCCAACAACACTTATTCTTTAAGGACGCTAAGCAAGGGAGGATTTTATACTTTCTTTTAAAATGTATAATAAATGTAGTTTGATCTGCAAAAATAGCACAGAGGACAGGCCCACGACGAACAGCAGTGAGAGAAATCAAAAAGAACGTTCTAAGTTTACAGGATTATACTTTGCTTCTGGGACTCTCATCAACTGTGACCCCTTGTGAGATTAAGCCCATATGACTATTGGTAGTAATTCCCCTATTAAAAAGCCCGAATTTCCCAGGAGCTGAGAGAAGGGACTGAGGCGCCATGAATGCTGTGATATCTTCAAGGCAAGAATATGTGAAAACAATACCAGGAGAAATACTATTATACACTAATTCCAGCTGTAATGCTATTGTGCTCCAGCTAATTTTTATTGTTATGGATGACAATATGCAAAATGCATGCTACATTCTATTGCTTATTGCAATCGCTCATGAAAAATCAACTTTGAATCAATAGGCAGCGGTGGCCGAATGGTTAGGAATGTGCACTTGTGATGGAAAGGTTGCTGAGTTTCCCACCCAGTGAGGTACCTGGGGCAAGGTACTGCCCCCTGGCTGCTGAATTAGCTGCCCACTGCTATGCCACATATGGGTTAAATGCAGAGGACACATTTCGCGGTTGTGCACTGTGGTGTGTCAACAATGACAATTAATCACTTCACTTCACAACAGAATAGTGCCAGCATGATACAGCAGGAACCCTTTGAATCACAAACGCAGTCCAGTCGCTCCCGCACTCCATCACATGCTGACCTGGCTGCTGGTGTGAGAGGGTTTTCAGGTGCAAGCCTGTGCTATTTATATATTTCCAGTTTGATGAAAGCTAGCTTAAATAAATGAACATATCTGCCACTTACCTCAGTTCTGTCTTTTTGGGTACTAGGCATATCTTTTCCTTCCTGACAAGACTCCAGGACCTGCATTAAAAAAACAATAAGAAATAGTTCACTAAAACAGCTACCGTGCACAACCTTTAGCATTTCCAGTTGATGCCACGTAAAACTACACAAGGCTTTGTTTTTCACAGCGAATAATAATAATAAAAAACATGCATCGGGAAAGTGAAAGATGTAAACTTTTAAGCAGTCTCATTTAGCAGAGACGAAGGAAATATGTCACACATGTGCCTGAACTTCCAGGGCGAAAGAACATTACGCGCAGCAGTTAAATGCGAATTAAAAGGGAGTCGCCGCGTTATCGCATATTAATTACAGTTAGAAATTCTCTGGACCGCTGCGTAATTAAAGCACTGCGTCGCACACCCCGCTGCCTTTATTGCGGAGCCGGTGGCCCAGTTTTTGTCGGCTTTCGCAGACTTTGCCATGTCACCGGCTAATTGCTCTGGAGCCGCGGAAGATCATAAGGTACGCTGGAGACATTAGGATTTAAGTAATCAAGCAATTTTAAATGTTTACTGACAGCGGTAGTGGCGTCTGTTCATAGTCATCAGGCTTAATTTATTTGACATTTCAGTTCAGCCTTCATCGCCTACCACAACTCGAACTTCTTAATCAAATCGGCTGCATCATCTTATCGCTTATTACACATAGCAGGCATCTGCTTAAAGCCGAAAGCCGTATTTTCATCTTTCACGCCTGCAAATGAAAAGGAATAAATATAACTTTGAGTGTGACAATGAAGGATACTATACTTATATTCGCCTTCAAATCAGTATGTTAATTTTGTACTATTAGCCTTCAGTTTTATATTCGTTTGTCCCATGGGGATCCGGAGCTTCATCCAGAAGCTATGAGCGCAAAGCAGGGAATAACACAGGACATGACACCAACCCATCCACAGGCACACACACACACCATTCGCAGCTATAGACAACGTAGCATCTGCAATTGACCATAGCATTTTTTTGAGTTGTATGTACACGTGTTGGGGTTGGGAGAACCCAGAAGAAACCCCACAGGTAGAACATGCAAACTACACACCCGGGGGGGGCGGAGACTCGAACCCTGGTCCCAGAGGTGTGAAACAAGGTAGCAGCAAGCTGTCAAGAGTTCACCAGAGGAAGCAAAAGGCAAAATGCAGGGGCCCCCCAGGACTGGCCCCCGATGCAGGGAGAACCTAAGCCACCCCTCTACCCAGAGCACCGGCATCCTGCCCTAAGTAATACTTTATTCAATAAATAAACTCAGTCCAAACAACAGAGTGCCCTCCAATTCACGGTGCCACGGGACGTGTACCCGCTGCTTTTTGCATTAGCCAGATCATTTAGACACAAAGTGGAGAAACTTCTGTTTAAAAACGATGGACAGATGGAAATTTATAAGACATATTGCCGCACAGCCACTCCATCTAAGGAAAATACTGAAAAGATAGTGGCCGTGGAACGTCTCCTGTGCATTGGACAGCAGGAACCCTTTGTGCATGTAGGCTTCCACAAAGGAAAAATCAATATTCCAGTATCACAAATATGTGTCTGCAGCACTGGACAGGCATCTGCTAAGCCACCAAGTGGTGGCTAACACAAACATAAGAAGGATTTTCAGGTTTAAATAGGTTTGTCAATGCACTGGCAGTGACATTTTTCTGACAACCTATCCTTACCTTTTCTTCATCGTTTGTTTACAAAGGTAGGACAAATATATAAAAAGCAGACAGCGGGAAGGTGGAAAAAGCCAAAAGTGTGCAATCCGGACCGAAATTTCAGCCATGCCGAAAAAAAAATATATGGCAACATTATTTCTTAACATATTCCTACCAATCTCTACCAAATCAGTTTTAAGTAGAAGTTAATAAGCTACTGCGCAATCAAATTGATTTTGTTTTAAGATAGATGTACTAATGTCTACGTGGTGGCCAAGCAAACATTTTTTCTGTTATTACTGACCTTTCTCAATATTACGACAAATGAAGGATTTAAATATTAAGGTTATTACTGTATCATTCTCAAGCTACCTTTAAAATGATTTGCATGCATTTGAATTCCAATATTCAAATATATATTTTTCAACATGCACAATGGCGCAGTGCTTAGCATTGTGGGGTTTCCTCTCAGTACTCCGTTTCCTCCTACAGCCCATAAAAATACCAAGGTGAATCAGAGTTACCAAATTGCCCACAGGTGGGAATGGTGTGTGAATGTGCCCTGCAGTGGGTTGGTGCCCCATCCCAGGCTGTTCCCTGCCTTCCGGGATAAGCTCCAGACCTACACTGAGACAAGATGGTACAGAAAATGGTTGGATATTAAGCTTGTTAATATTACACAGCTGGCTCAGTGGTTGGTATAGTGGTTGCACATCCCCAGAGTTTGTGGACATGTGGACTTGTCCTCAGTGTGACCACGTGGGTCTCCTACAGTATATTCACTCAGATTACCCCCCACAGATTCACCACAGACACTCCAACTGACATACAGTCCCATGCAAAAGTCTTAGGTAGGAAGTTTTTCTTGTTCTTGCTCAGAACAAAAACACAATTTAACAGTAGAAGATAAGTGAATGAAGAGTAACACAATAAAAAACTATCAAGAATTTATTCTGTTCTCCAAAAAAGTACTGATATCTTGCTGGATGGCTAGACAAACACTATTTATTTCACTACTTGCTCAATTAATCAAACAATACAGTAAATTATTTTAAAAACGCTATAATACCCGGGTGTATTGGATGGTTGCTGGAAATCCTGGGGTGACTTTAGCAGAGGTTTTGAAATGGCTAAGCGGACACATTTTGACAGCGGTAAAATAACAGTTTTACACCTGCGTGAAATTTATTAAACATCATTTTCTTTGGCTGCCTAAGAGTTTTGCACAGTACTGTATTTATACAATAACACCAATGAATACTCTTCATGGGCTAATGGAGTTCAGCACCTCGCTCTGGAGGATGACAAAAGAACACCTTGCGGAACTGGAACCCGGAACTCAGGTCACTATCTTTAAGTTCATATCATTAACCTCGACTCTATCCTGCTGGTCCTGCTCAGAATGAGCCACAATGACTGCACCTTCGTGCTACAAGTGTTATACTACACATTGTAATTTGGCAGTAAATAAAACCCCGATTAACAGATTTGTTTATTTATTTATTTATTTTTTAACAAAAGGCCACATGACCATATTGCTAATGAAAGATAACTTTTGGTACCTCTTGAAATTCACATTAAAATTGCTGGCAGCTATAGGCTACGAACTCCCATATCCTTCAGGGTAAATGTCTGCTTTGGGGAGATAATGAAGCGTTATGCAGTATATGAACCTGAAACCCCCCGTTTGTGTTATTTTTAATTACCTGTCAGACATTCTGGCAGCTGTAAGCGTAACAAATGTCATCAATCTGCTAAGCGCTTAATGCTGAAACAATGTCTCAGGATCATCTAGATATTTCTTTTTTATTACATAGAACTGCTTTAAGTAAACAGATTGACAAGTCCAAACGGTTAAACAACAGTATTTATACATTTCATATACCCACTTCTGCTTTTGCAAACTTTCGAAGAACAAAGCAGCAATTCAAATTTTGTCCTCTTATTCCTCAAGCCCATAAAATGCAAATGCCAGAATACCTAGCCACATGCAACATCTGAAAACTATTATGTAATGAATAATAATGGCAATTAATACTGATCAGCAAATATAGATTTGCGCAGCTGTAACGGCAATGCAGATTCGGCTCCACACTTAATCACATATTGTAGCCTCAATCTAAACAATGACTATATTATGGTAATGTATTCTATATATAATTAACTGGTAATAGCATGTGCTCAGAGGCGAGGAACGGAGAGGGTGTGGATTCTGGAAAGGCATTCCTTCTCTACAGGAAAGTGCAGTTATGTGAGCCAGTCTTCATTTTTAGCCAAGGATGCTGTAATAATAGTACTCCACAAAAGCTTCTGGCTAGGCTCCGGAGAAGGCACCACTCAGGTTTATGTTTCCCTGAGTATGTGACACAAGACATTGCTGACATATTGATAATACAAAGCAAAACAAACATACTTGTGTAATGTCAGTGGAAAAATATTCCCCTACCCACCTGTTTGTGTTTGAGCACGGCTGTTCACATACATGTTTACTTTCACTTAAGCTTCAAAAATGTCATGTTTAGTTACTGACCGTCTCTGTTCCATTAACTTCATTTTGGTAAATCACTGCATCAAGGAGTTCATTTCAATGTGTTTTCATGTGTTAAAGAAAAATAAAAGAATTATGAATAAATTTATCAGAATAAGACATAACTTCTTAACTAAGCATAGAGTACACCAACAACTACCTGTCACCCCAAAACTGACATAATATCAATCAAAATACTACTTGTAACTATAATATGCAGACATTACTTTACTCTGAAAAATTAATCATTAAATGCTATTTGCTTTTATAAAAAAGCTCAAATCCAACTAGATCAGTATGCTCAGACATTTGGATACGCGCCGCAGAATGGCACCTGCTGAAAGAAATTGTAACATAAACACACTTGTGTATAAAATATTACCATGAGAAATACAATCATGAGTACTGGCTGTCCAAAAATACCTAAAAGCAAAAACAAACTTTTTGCAATTGCAGGGTTGTTGAACATAATGTTGAGTTTGCTAATCATAGTTTGCCAGACAGAAAATAATACCTTTCTAAAAAATAATATTTTGCCACAACTACTGATTTTGTCTTTGTTCGTCAGAGCACAGATTTTGAGGCTGCAGCTTGAGTCGAGGTTGATAAAGTTGCCTCTTACTATAGCATTATCTCATGCAAACCAAACACTTCTTGGTAGCTGTTTCATCATAATGCATTCTCAAAATGTACAAATTAAATCATAGCAATATCATATTGCTTGTTTGGCTCTACCTAAACACTTTCAAGCCATGCCTTAAATATCGACACCAGGTGGTAACCTGTCAAACAAAAAGTCTATCTTTCCTACAAGCAGTGCATAAATCAAATTTACGAACAACATGAATCAAATAGACACAAATGTAAAAGAACAGATATATAAACAGATTCCAGCAACTCTTCTTCCTAATGCTGCTGGAATAGAAGTGGTTCATTTTTAACTGCTTCTTCAAGTGATACAAAGAGAAGAATATTGACTGATTCACAGGGATCGATAAGGAGAGTTCCTTACTGACCCTGGTGTAGCCCTTTCGGGAACACTCAAGGCCATGTTTTTAGTAGTTTATAAGCACATTCTTTAGAAATAATAGTGCATTCATAATGCACTTCTTATTATAATGGCCGGTATAAGCATTAAGGAGGCTTTGTACTGCCTTATAGAGGTATCTATAGTGAATTGCAGATGAGACCTTCATAGAGCATTCATAATGCATGAGAAACACGCCTGTAATTTGTTATGCCTTTTTAGCAATAGTTATAGCCATGTTTAAAACACTTTATGAATGCGTTACAATGAATTTTAAAGAACAGTTATTAGGTTTTATGAATATGGGCTTCATAGAAAGTGTTACCAAACCTTCAAACTTAATTTAATATCAACTGATTTCAAGAAATAGAGAACTGATGCTATTGTATGGGAGGAAAAAAATGATCCATTGCTTTATTTGGCTGGATTACATTCCATCAATATGTACTGGACACAGCCCAAAACCATACAAATTTCCAGCTACATTGTTTTACCTAATTGGATGAAGAAATGTTATGAGTTGATTTAACAATACCAATAAGAATAGGAGATTACAGGCATCGGAATCACAGCTTTGAACCCATTCACTGCACTCTAGTATGAGCCATACTGAAGATGCATCTTTAAAAAATAATATTTGGAGGCGGGTTAATGAATCATTTGAAAAGTTAAGCCAGTTTATCTCTGGCAATAGTGGGAGGTTCAAACGATGCTCTTGCACTTTAGCTGAATATCTGTTTCAGAGCCCATGATAACCAATTAGTGAGGCGACCTTAACTTTAGTGTAAGCCAGTGCTCAAGTGGGATAGATGTGGTGCGCAGTGTCAGCAAGCTTCATATCTAACATCGGTCTAATGAAAACATAGGAGGGATCTCTGTATTATTTTGGATTTCTTTCTATGAGTTACACTTTAATTGGAAACAGGTCTCATATTAGGTTGGGGAGAGAGCAAGGTAGGTGGAGGTGAGAAAAAGACATTTTCCCTACTGGGATCAATAAAGTATCTAAAAAAAATAAATAAATAAATACATAAATAAATAATAATTATGGCGGTCTACTACATGGAAAACAATATAATACATTAAATTACACTAAAAGCTGAGGTGTATGTATTTTTAGTAATTGTTCAATCTGGACTGGCTAGGCGAAAATTCTCAACATAGAAAGAAACTGAGCACAGGGTGTTTTCATCCTTTAGATCGACAACAGAATTTTTTCTCGGTCCTGGGGGATGTCAAACACTTGGTTACTGTGTGTGTGTGAGTATTTATTGTAAATATAACAATATATAACAGTGGTATATATACAATATGCTAGGGTCATAGTAGTAATTTACCTTCAGTCTTTTGTAAGATAATTATTTAGATAAATGTATAAGTTAACCGCCTTTTATGTTTATATTCTCATTTATATTTTTTAGAAGAAATTTTTGTTGCTTACATAAGTTTCAATCCATTCAGTTTCCATTTATGAACAACTACTTTACGTTCTGTCTCACTGGCTAATCTGACTGAACTGAAAACAGATTGAAAATCACTCTGTTTGGCAACCACTGGTTTTAGCAGTAGGATAAGAACCCACTCTGCTGGGGGCAGCTTGGGGTGGGAATTAAGGCTGGTAGGGCTTCGTGGCTTCCCTGTTTGTACCCTTTAAAAGAGCAGTCACACGCAAGACATCTAGGGATTTTTACTGGCCTCTGCACTTCTGTTGTTAGTACTGGAATTGCTCTTCGGCAATGGAAGATGACGTGAAGCAGGGATGCAAGAACATAATTGTGGTCAAATATGCATATTGGGAAACACCTCAGTGCAAAGGGCCTTGGCAGCTCTACCCATACAGGACGGGGAGCAGCTAAATCTGCTTTTGGGGGGAGACTGGGGTCTGAGTCTCACTGTCCCAGTGAAGTCGCTACAATAGATTTTAATCAGTCCGGTTTTTGGGTTTTTTTTTTCCACTCTCTTTTACCAAAGGCTGTGGGTAACATATGGGGGGTTTCGACAGATGCCAAATCATTCCCGTATCCTTTGTTGGTTCAAGTTCAACAGTCTGAATTTCAATCAAATTAGAATTTTCATGGTTTTTGTGGTTCTGTTTAGACCTCGCCATTCCAAAATTCCCAATCTGTGATCATCAAAATTACTCTGTACCTTTGATTGTGTCAAAGTTTTGCAGGAAAATTGAGGTTTTTAGGTGGGATTTTCATGTAAATCGCATAATATAGAAATACAGATTGGTTTGGTTACATTCACATTCTAATATCTTTAAATTATTGGATTCTTGAGCAGGAACAGAACTGAACACACAAGTCGAGACTAAAACACACTTGTTTAGCCTAGCATATAAGCACTGCAGTTCTAGCTTTAGCTAATCGCTCATTCCCAGTTGCAGCTCACAGATTAAAACAAAATAGTTTTTCACTGCTTTAAATAGTGAAATATTCCTGAATATTTGCAGCAGGGTCCTGATGTTTTCCAGGGGGGCACTAATTAACACGGTGATTTCACTGGGCTGGTCTCTTGATGTGTCTTTTGAACTCCAAAAACAGAATTTCACATACCTCCACAACAGAAGAGCGAAGACAGCTAAATCCTAACATTTGTGCATCAACCGCAGCTGTTTTTCACGGTATAAGGCGGCGTATTAAGTCATCCGAAAAGCAGAACATGTGAAAGTCTGGAAGGCTGTAGCTTTCTATTATGACTGTGCTCACGGACTGTGGGAAATCTATCCGACTTCGTAGATTTGTACTGTAATTTTTCTGAAATGGAAAGCAGTGCTGTTCTATTACCGACTGCACATGGATGAGTCACCGGTGTAGGAACTGCAATGCTGGCCAGCTAACATTCAAACTCAAATCAAATATTGGCAACCATGCAGAGATCAAAGCAAGAGAAGGTATATATATATATATATATATATATATATATTTATATTTACACAAACACAAAGACTATTAGATTGCAATGTGTGGTTACTTGCAAATATAATTCCTTGATTAAACAAATAACATTTTGCCTGCAATAACACAGAGCTGTTAATGCACAACAATTGATTTTTATCATTATGAAAATGTTTTCTAATCTCCCATCCATCCATCCATCTATCCATCCATCCATCACCACTTGCTTCACACACCATTCACATCAATGGGCAATTTCATAACTCCAATTAACCTCAGCATGTTTTTCAACTGTAACCTCACAATGACATAGGGAGAGCATGCAAACGCCACAGACAGAGAGCCAGGGTGGAGATTCAAACCCTGGTCTCAGAGGTGTGAGGCTAACCACTGCACCACTGTCACACCTTAATGGCATACAAAAAAAATAAAAAATTGTCCACTCAGAGAAGGTTTACCTGTTTTAAAAGAACTGACACTGGAAAACAAAACAAAATAAATCATACTGCATAATTTAACACCCAAACACAATATGGAAATGTCTGTCCCTTCCTGAAAAATGTATCAGAGAACATAATGACTAGGTTTGAATTTTTAACCCTCGCACATATCAACATTAAAAATAAATTGTACTAATTCTCTGACATGGCGGCTTGATCAAACTCACTACAGTATTCTCACTACTCGCTACCATATTTGTATGCAAATGGGACCAAATGGAACAAAAAAGAAAATCTGCAAAGCTCATGCTTTGAGCAGGACTGAAAAGATAGCTGCCCAGACGGGAAAGAAGCCACATTCTGATATGTTAGAGCTACAGGACAGTCTGGCCTTTTTTGTAAAGGATTCTTTTAAGCCCACAAGGAGTCTCCGTCTTTGTTTTGTATTTCACATTAATTCATGCTTGAGTATCACATGAAAATAAAAATAAACATTAATTGACACTCGAGTTCCCAAAGACGACCCCTCCTGGGGAGAATGTCACAGCACTCATACAAAAAGTTGAAATGAATATATTTATTCATCTGCGTGACTAAATGAGCATAATATTCTCTGCTTACTTGAAGGGATAAATATTAATTATAAGTATTTGATATAAAAAAAGCCAATTGGGACACACAGCCACTGTTTTAAATCCTTCATCAAGAAAAAGGTAGGTGCCTTGTGGTTTAAAAAAAATCTGGATTTCAATCTGATTCATTTGCTATTTAATGTGAAACTGTTATTGTAAGCTGAAAGTTCACAGAGAGAAAATAAACTGTATGTGTGTGAGTATATATTATACTGTTATACATACAGTATATATAGATATATATGCACGCACGCTCATGCACACATAGGGGTTAGACAATGAACCTGAAACACTGGCCAACAGTTTTTCTGCTTTCACACTTATATATGCATCGCCTGGTGGCCCGTCTTCACTGATTGCACATCCCATCAGTAAGGGCAGAGTGTGAAGGCTGAATTAGCAGATCAATAGCACAGCTGTACATAAAATATTGCAATCCCCACTACATAATGGGAGACATATCAGAGTTCAAAAGAGGACAGATTGTTGCTGCGCGTCTCGCTGGCGCATCTGTGACCGGGACAGAGAGTCTTTGTGGTGTATGGAGAGCCACGGTATCCAGGGTAATGTCAGCATACCACCGCGAAGGACGGACCACAGCCAAGAGGAGTAACTGTGGACACAAGAGGAAGCTGTCTGAAATGGATGTCCGGGTACTAACCTGGATTGTATCCAAAAAATATAAAACCACAGCTGCCCAACGCACTGCAGAATTAACTGTGCACCTCAACTCTCCTGTTTCTACCAAAACCACAGGGTCAATGATTGGGCTGCTATAGCCAAAACTTTGGTGGCCCGTGTCAATGCCAAATGTCAGTTTGGTTGGGCTGCTATAGCCAAAACTTTGGTGGCCCCGGTCAATGTCAAATGTCAGTTTCAGTGGTGCCAGCAGTGAAAATCTTAGGCATTGGGCAACATGAAACATGTATTATTCTCTGATGAGTCCACCTTCTTATGATATGAAGAAGCCCCAAAGAGGATTACCACGCTGGAATGTTGCATACCCGGCAGTGGATCAGTAATGGTTCAGGCTAAACATCATGGCATTCCCTAGGCCCACTACTTCAATTCAGTTCAGCTTATTTTTATATAGTGCCCTTCACAACAGAGTTGTCCCAGGGTGCTCTACATGGATGTGCTGGAATACATTACTATATGCAAGACAAAACAGAGTGGAACAGAGAAAATTAAATACATAGAATGGAGAGGAACCAAAAACTCTCAAGCAGGGAGAAAAAGACCTCTGGGGGTCCAAGGTCAACTGGCTGCCAAACCCCCCTGGGCATGCTAACATTACAAAAAAGGAAAGAGTGAGCTTGCTTGCTCAAAGTGAGAACTGTTGTCGAGGGCAAGCCAAAGTCCGTCAATGAATCAATCAGTCCTCCATGCAGGCCCTTGCTTATTCTAGATGGGTGCATCACCGCCAAGGACTACCGAATCATTCCAGGACCACATTCACCCAGTGGTTCAGGATGAGAATGCACCAATACATACAACAAGACTGGTGTTACAGTGGCTTGATGAACATGAAAGTGAAGCTGAACAACTCCCCTTGGCCTGTACAGTCACCAATTCTGAATATTATTGAGTCAGAAAAAGTTTTCCTCCACCAGCATCACGTAGTAACCTGGCCACTGTTCTGCAAGGGGAATGGCTTGAAACCTCTCTGGCCACAATGCAGGACAAGACAAATTAAAGTGAAACTTTTAAGAATATCATGATCAACTAAGGGAGGATAATAAGACTCTGGAGGGCTAAACAGTCGACTAAACAATAATGAGCATCTCTAAACAGCAATGGAGAACACAATTAGGTCAAGAGTTCAAGCATCCGTGTAAGACGGCGCTAGTACTGTCTAGCAGTTGGGAGAAATTTCCATGGGATACTAAGACGTATTAACATGACAATGCAGGCACTAATGAAGTGCTAAATATGATCTGACAAAAATGTTGACATGTGTCTTATTGTTTAAGAAGTAACTAGCAAATATACCAGCAGTATTTCCAAGTAGAATTCATGATTCATGTATATAAGATAGAAACCACTTTTGCTTTTTGCATATAAAATATCAGTTGATTGACTGATTGATTGATTGGTTGAATGACTGATGCCCAGCCACCTACTCTAGCTCCTCCAGGGGAAAAAACCAAGGTGTTTCCTGGCCAGTCTACATAAAATCTGTACTTGTCACGCTGTCTTAGGAGAGCCACCAAGATAGTCGGAGACCCCATCCAACCAGGACATGGAGTGTTCAACCTTCTTCTCTTGGGCAAACGCTACCGCAGTATGCGATGCAAGACTGCCAGACTCAGTAGGAGTTTCTTCTCACAGACCATCAGATTACTCAACTCCATCTAACAACACACAACAAGCTGACCTGTTGGGACTGTGAATTCCTGAACACACACAGAGATCGCTGGAACACACATATCAGAAACTCATATCTCCTAAAATGCTACTATTACTCTTCACTACTTTAATGTTTATCATCATTGTCCACTTCACCACCATCCACCAAGTTTTTTTTTTTTTTGGTCACACTGGGCAATAATGCAACAGCATGAAATATAATGCGCAATATTAACAATGTGAAATATGCAATATTTTTTAAATGTGGAGTATTCTTTTTTTTTATCTCAGTCTGTTTAATGGACTATAGGACCATACATATAGTTTATCTGTATGCTGTCCATTATGTTTATCTGATGTTGTATAGCATGCACTCGTCTTATGTCTGTTTGTACAGGAGAGACGTGATGTCTTCCAGCTGTGCACTCCTTGCTGTATAGTCTGAATGACAATGAAAGATCAGTTCAGTTCAAGAGATATACTCTCTCCAGCGTCTCCTGAGTCTGCCTTGGGGGCCTATTCTCAGTTGGACATGCCTGAAACGCCCCCGCAGGGAGGGTCCAGGAGGCATCCATTGTAGATGCCCGAACCACTTCAACCGGCTCCTTTCGATGCAGAGGAGCAGCGGCTCTACTTCGGCCTCTCCCGAATGTCTGAGCTCCTCACCCTATCTCTAAGGCTGAGCCCAGACACCCTGCGAAGGAAACTCATTTCTGCAGCCTGTATTCTCAATGTCAATCATTTGGTCACTAGCCAAAGTTCCTGACCACAGGTGAGGGCAGGAACGTAGATTAACCGGTAAATTGATAGCTTCATCTTTCGGCTCAGTACCCTCTTTACCATCAGAGAATGGTATAGCTTCCGCATTAATGCAGACGCTGCACCGATCCGCCCACCGATCTCCCATTGCCTTCTTCTCTCACTCCTAAACAAGACCCTGAGATATTTAAATTAGAGTAACCAATCCCCAACCAGGACACAATTCTCAGACTTGGAGGTGCTGATCCTCATCCCAGCTGCTTAATACTCATACTTAATACTACAGCAAACCACTCCTGTAGACGCTGCAGTCCAATGAAGCCAAGAGGATCACATCATCTGCATAAAGCAATGATGCAATCTGAGGTCAGCAAACCAGACCCCCTCCGCCCCTTGGGTACGCCTACAAATTCTGTCCATAAAAGTTATCAATAGAATTGGTGACAAAGGGTAGTCCTGGCAGAGTCCAACACCCACTGGGAATGAAACTGACTTACTGCTGACGAACCGAACTCTCGCTCCGGTTATGCAGGGACCTGAGTGCCTATAACAATGGACCTCGTACCACATACTGTACTCCTGAAGAACCCTCCACAGGACCTCACAGGGGACACGGTCAGATGCCTTTTTCAAGTCTACAAAACACATGTAGACGGACCCTTATCTCTAGTGCCCTGGCATAGACCTTCCCAGAAAGGCTGAGGAGTATGATCCCCCTAAAGTTGGAACACATCCTCCGAATCCCGTTTTTAACAATTGAGACCACCATACCATTTGCTACTTCAAGTGCACTGTCCCCGACCTCTATGTGTGTCAGTCAAAATAGCCCAACAACATCAAGAGCTTTTAGAAACTCAGGGGGAATCTCATCCACCCACAGAGCCTTACCTCCAAAGTGTTTTTGACTACTTCAGTAACCTCAGCCCCTGTGATGTGTAAGTCCCCCTCTCAGTCTTCTGGCTCTACTTCCTCCAAGGAAGGCATGCCAGTAGGATTCCTGAATATTCCTGAAATACTCCATCCATTGCCCAACTATATTCCCATTTGAGGTCAACAGCACTCCATCCCTGCTGTAAACTGCTTGGGTAAAGCCCTGCTTCCCCCCCGAGTCACTGACGGCTTGCCAGAATCTCCTCCATGCTGACTGGAAGTTCTTGTCCTGAAGCAGCTGAGCAGTACTGGCAGGCTAAGCGGAACGCAGCTTTGGCAGTTGTGGAAGCAAGAACTCAGGTGTGGAAGGAGTTTGGCAAGGCCATGGAAAATGCCATGCTGTTATCTAAATTTTAAAATGATGTCTCAGTGACACTGTACTGTAGGGTTACCTAAGGCAGCACAGGGCACCAAGCAAGGACGCAAATATGTACTGTATGAGTTAGAGAATTCTTATCCCAAGGTTGAAGTTAAACAGGTAACTAATACCTATCAATTTCCTGCAATTGCGCGCTTTAATAAACAATGTTCGGTATAGTGGTTCCCAAACCTCTCCTTGAGTGCCCTAGCCATTCCATATATTTGTTATAGTTCACCTCAAGGGTACCTAGATCAACTAATTATGGGCTTGAAGAGAAGTTAATTAGTTTTAATCAGACTGTCTGGGGGCGAAATATAACAAATATATAGAATGCTTGGGGGTACTCAACCAGGGGTTTGCGGACCCCTGGTGGAATTCATACATTTATATGGTTGTCTTGATGTTTTTCCATCAGGCCCACTACAGAGATTTAAGGCTGAAAGAATTTTAAAGCAAATTTTAATTCCTCATTCCGTTCTATTTTATACCTAACTGGAATATCGAGACGCATACTAAGCCTGGACTCAGCAGGGGAATATCTGTAACCAGAAGATTGGGTGCATCTTATCCCTGCCGGCTAACAAAGGTGATGCAATGAGATTCATCCTCTCTGCTCCCCTGGATTCCTTGTATGGCAGAAGACAGTTCACTTGATCACAGTCTGTTATCAAACAGCAGCAATAATTAATCTTTTGCGGTGAAATAATTGTTTTCCCTAAAATAAATAGAAACTGCATGGGTACTCATCCCCAACTACTTTAATGAATATTTTTAATTATCAAACAGCATCTCCTGTAAGCACAAAGGCAGAAAGAATCCTTTATTGCCAAAACCAAAACCAGAAATCACCATCTGGAAAATCTTATTTAGTTACATTTGTCGTACAAAGGGCTGCTATTCCATGCACCTGCATGCAAATAGGGGAAGATAAAGCAACCTTCTTAACTCTTAAAATGAAGATATCAAGATATCAAAAAGATTAATAATGAGAGAATACTGAACATGACATTTCTTGGAAAATTAAAGTATATCTTTATTTTTCTTTCCATCTTTCATAGCCTCTTATGTAAGACAGGGTCCTGATGCACCTGGAGCCTTTCCCTGGAAGCAGAGGGAGCAAGGCAGGGGCACCCTGGATGAGATGCCATTCCAGTGCTGGGCACACACCATGGTCATTTGGAAAGCACAAGTTCTCCTAAGTTACATGTTTTTTGACCGTGGGAGGCAGCCAGAGTACCAGGAGAAAAACAGCCTAAACGCAAGGAGACCATGGCAGCTCCACACATGCAGAGCCAGAGGCGGGAATCAAACCCACAGCACTGGGACCCCCATGTTGCAGAACTTGTGTACTTACATTCTTGACCTTTAAGGAGGAAAAAAAATTGCTTTCTTTTTTAGAAGCCATAGCAGCAATTGGCTATATGTGTGTGTGTGTGCATGTGTAAAACTGCTGAGGTATGTTAAGGAATATGAATGTTCTATAAATGCATTACGATGGTGCAATTAATGAAAGGTTTCTACCCTTCCCTGTTGTCCAAAAAAAAAACTCTGACCCTTCTTCTGAGACTTTTCATGATAACTTGTGATCACACAATGATCAAAACAATGAATGAATGAATGAACAGAAAGTAGCCAATAATACATCTGACTAATTTTGTTTTGAAGTGAAGGGTTAATCTGTGACATTTGCCAGGCTGACTGCCTGTGTTTCTGCTTGTCTTGACTCGAGTGGGTGAGCGAATTCTGTGTTTATCAGAAACATTAGATCTGCCGGGCGGCTTTCCCAGCTGAGTGGCCCTGATTTCCAGCCGTTTGGGCCCATCTAATTAGTCCCCCACCTGCCACAAGCTTATAACGGGAAAGGGGAGAAACTGGGCTGATTGTATAGGGACTCCTTAGCTTGCGATGACTTGTTGACTTGAGCTAAGCTCCTTACTTTGTGCTCCTGCTGCGGAGGCTTGGGGATTAGAGGGCCTCACCTTACTCCAAGCCCGCCTCCACCTCATTCGCTTAACACCGTTTCTGTATCCACCACCGCCCTGAGATGTCCTGGCAGTATTATTCATAGAGCCGTCATGGCATCCGCCGATTTTTTTTCACCCACACAGGGGAAAGAATGCGCGTGAATTTTGCCAAGTCGCGTTGGGTAAGAGCAGCCCCCGCGGTCGCCGTCGCATGGGCGCCAGACTGTGCTGGGTATTCCTGAACATTCTGACATTTACCTGGTGTCGGAAGGTGAGAATAACGGAATGCGATCAAAAGTCACTTTGTTCCGTGACACCCTTAGCTTTGCCTCAATAACAGACTTAACACGCTGCATTTAGCTCACCTTTGCGAAATATTTATGAATATTTCACGCCTTTACTGGATGCAGGCCACGGCCATATCTACTGGACACCAGACATGCATGGAGAGAGCAAAAAGGAGTTTGTTACAAATGCACAGACGTTTACAAATCTGACAGGCACAACAACATAAGAGGGCTAAGGTTACTTTGAGCGAGATTACATTCATTACAGTTTATTTTGCCGTTAACCGTCCTGTTACCGACTGTGCTGTTTGCAGATACTACCGGAATACGTTAGAGGCAGCTGTAATGACCAGGAAGGCCTGTATCTTCTGTCACCTTCACAGAGTAGAAATGGCTCCTGCCAAATTTATTTCTCATACCACTTAAAATTGAAATTGTTTGCTTTACAGTAATAAATGCAGGCTTCATGAGATAAGGTGCTGAAAAGCAGCTGACCATCCATTAGCAAAAGGAAAATCCTATATACCAGAAAAATGCACTTAGCTATTCAATCGGTGCTCAAATGGTCAGGTACAGTACAATCCTATTTACCTACTTAGGGCTCTTAAATTGCTCAGTGACCTTTACCTGAAATACATTAATGCACACAGTTCATGCGGGGTCATGCACGGCGCGGGGCGACGAGTGCACTTTTATTTGTCAGCCCCGACACTTGAATTGGGAACAATGATGTTATTTTTAAAATGTCACTGTGTCAAAACACCCTTTGATGAAAGGCGATTCCCATTGTGATATGAAATGCTGCCGTTTCAATGCTGTGCCATGCTGTGATTTGCTGTGGGACTGTTCCTAATGCTGTCTAAACGTGGTATTGTCTGAGGCATTAGAAACCCCAAAGAAAAGGATTCATTTCACTTTGACGTATTAGATAAGTATTGTAACAATACTTATAATACATACTGCACAGGGGAAAGCAAACTAAGTAAGATTTTAAGAAAGAGCACTAAACAAACCAGCTACCAGCTACACCAGCACCAAACCAGCACTAACCAACACAGACCCACTTGGAGGTCATGTCAGTCTAGGCTCTTTTTTTCAGCAGGGATGTACGCATTTGCTTTACTTCATTCCTTGTATAAATGTTAACATGCACAGTAATTTCTTGTTAACAATGCAAATGCACATAAAATAAGTATGAATTTGTGCTGATACTATAAGAAATTGCTGCACCTACTGATCTGTACAGCGAGTGAATACTAGCATACCAGTGGTCAACCACTGATTATGACACATTCTTCTATATTTCCATTTTACAGACTACAATTAAGTCACTTTCTGTGTCCCTTACCATGCTCTGAATTGCCCGTTGTCACTCTCTTTGGCCTACCCTGTAATAATCTTTTAAAAGCATTAAACAAATGCAGTTTGCGGTATTATGCAAATGATGCTTGTGTCTCATTCATTATGGGAGCTGAAATCGTAAAATGCATTATTGATTGGACTGTACAATTTTCATTAGGAAATAATCTATAAAATGTTTTTTTCGTTTTGTTTTATATGTCTTCAGAAGTATGGAAAATTTTATGGAGACATTGTCTTGCAGAGCAGATGTTATGTGTTCTACTTAGTAAATTAGTCAAAACCCAGAACATGATCTGTTAAGTTTTGCTTGACCTTTCTGAATAGTAATTCATCAATTTCTGGGTCTGAGTCTTGTGCCCATTAATCCCACTTGTCATTATCCTGACATAACAATCCAACTAGCTTGCTCCTGCGTTCTATTAGTTAGCTTTATCCGTGAAGATACACACTTAAAAGGCACCGGTTGAAATCTAATTGCATTGGTAAAACTGCGTGAAATGACTTTAAAAAGTATCCGAGGACAGTCACTTTGGACAGATGTCTGTAAATGGATTGTGTTTATTTGGGCAAACTTCAAAAGAACCTTTAGAGGAATTTGACAGTTACTCATTACTATCTAGCTCAATGCCGTATAGAAGGACAGGACATCGATAAGGTGAAATGCATCACTATCAGCAGAGATACAGCAGAAAGCGACGACAGTTAGGCTTAACGATGAGAAATAACGAAGTTGAGATACGGAGATGATGAGACAGCATGCCAATAAAAGGGGGAAAAAATCTGATAAATAAGTGACAAACGCACAGCTGGGCTTAAATCTGAGCTTTGGCACCCAGACGCCTGCTTCTTAGAGCCCCAGGACTTTGCCATGGCCGGCTCGGTGTAGTGACCTATTTCCAAGCTTACAGAGTCGGTGCTGCATATAAGGAGCTACATGAGAATCAATTTCCATCATCCACGAGGTTATTTTAGACAGTAATGGGAACATGTTTTCAACTGAAAGAAATTATTAATAATTTAGCAAGTTGTCACTGGTGGGTCATTCTCAAATGTCATTCACAATTTCAACCAGTTTTCCAATACTGATTATGTTTCTAGCAAATGACATTGGCACCACAATCACTGGAGGGGGGAAAAAAAACGTGCCCCCCCCCCCCCCCCCCCCCCCCCACCTATATATGTCCACTTCCGTAACAGAGCTCAAAAGTTAACTGATACTTATGATTCTATTTTCCTTGCAAAAATACAACCGTATTTTGCCTCCTTAAAATCATACAAATTTTACGCAAGCAACAAAAATGTACTGTATCAAGTAATAATAATTGCGAGTAATAATTACGGTAATGAGTACGGCGAGAGTGGATACCACTTTGCTGTTGAGGTCTGAGGTAGCTATTAGAGGACTAAACTTGTTGCATAAGCCTATTTAAGTACACACTTCTAGTTCAATTAATCCAAGCTGTTTGTACGGTGGCCTGGCACCCCTCCCAGGTATCTAGCGGAGACTCGGATACAACATGCTGCACAGCTACACACTCTTCTTTGCATTTCCTCAGCCATGCTCTTCTCAGTTGCCTTCCTTTTAATACACTGTTGCTGAACCCTCATCTATTTGGAGACCACTGAGGTGTTTTGGAATGAAAAGATACCTCCCTGGATTACCACGAGCTTGTAGTCGGCAGGAGATTAAGAATTTATGACAATTTCATTTTCACACAATAGTAAAAGCCAAGGAACAAGCATCAGCACCTCCCCATAAAATACACTATTAAGGTGTGAAGACGGCAATTTTAAATCATCTGAATTATTCTTTCAGTGGCATGTATTTTGTCCATGGTACTAAATTACAATATAAAGCATATTTAGCCCTGTATTCCCAAACAATGTTCATCCACATTGAAATACTCTACGTTTCAAAAAATCCATTTCCAGTAAACAGAGTAATTCGCGGAGTTAGGGGCTAGAGTTGACTTCAGAGTACTGGGACAAGGTAATGGGCCGTGACTATACAGATTTAAGTATCGCTACTGAAAGCACGAACTAGCAAAAGTATACCATTTTAATTTGTCCTTGGTACAAATTCTCCATCATCCTTTGAGAATGTTAGGAGAAATAAGTGCTACTTCTTGAAAAGAAATAATTTTCTCTCCACTGAAGAAGTGATTTTTCACAGTTCAAGAAGAATGTATGATTTTAGAACTGCATTTTAATTACCTGTCAGCCATTAACTTCAAAGGACCACTGGGTTCCAGAACTTCTCTGGATGTGTTAGTTATGGACCCAATGTACTTATTAAGAGCATGCTCCACATCTTCTTCTTTTGGCACTCATGTCAGGATTAGCACATTCAGTCCAGTATATATTTTTTCTTTAATTAATTAATGAAAAATTCAATATTGAGTGTCAATGAATTGCTTTTGAATGCAGGCAAGTCACAGAGCTAAAAATGATTCTGGCAGGATTCTTAGGGGGGTAAAACCTTCCAGTCAGACTGAAGAGGGAACCTCTAAAGAATTTTCTTCTTAAAATTAATGTTCCTAAGACACACTGTGTGAGCCAGAGGTGCTCACAAGTCATTCTCTGCAAGTCCAAGTCAACTCTCACGCCTCTCATGGTTGCACTGCGTGTTCTATCACCTGCTGCATGCCACCCGATCTGCTTATAACACCACACTGCTATATCTAAACAATTCAAAGCATGTGCTACACTATCAATACTCCTTAACCTATTAGAATATAGCATCAGCATTTGCATACTGCTACATAAGCTACATATTATCCCATTAACACCTCACAGTTTAGGGACAAAACTGTGGGTAGTAAGGGTAAGAAGAGGTCAATATGAGCAAACTACTAATGTTTTTAATATATTTCAGTGATTTTGTCCAGGTATGATGTTAACCTACATCTGGCCCTGCAGGTAGGTCCTCCGACTTCAGGGAAAATTTGGGGGTTGCTGGCAGGATTGGCTCTCCAGCCACCAGGAAAAACTTCACACTGTTCAGCTCCATCTGAGCAGTGTGGTGCTGAGGTATCACCCGCTGCATGGCTGCACCCAGGTTCTCATCCCTGTGGTGGTTTGTCGTGTGTGGGGTGTGCGGCGACGCGCTGTCTCAGTGTATGCCCCTTGCCCATCTCTCTCTCTCTCAGTGACAAGTTTTACAAGTTTACAAGTAAAACACTAACATCTTTCTGTGTTTGGGTTGTTAGCCATCCTGTACTTTTTTGCCATATAAATGGCCGTAAAACAATTATTTTAAGCCAAGAGTTCCAAAGTCTCGAGTCGAGTCCTTTGAGAATGAGTCTTGAATCAAGCCACTGTGTGGGCAACTTACTGTATGTGAGACTCGAGTCCAAGTTTCAAACCCCAGTCCCCATCTCCCATCAGCTAATTGTGAAAAAAAGTTCACCATGACATGATACAAACCTTTTGGTAACACTTTACTTGAGGGGGGCATATTTGTTCACCATCAATGTTAACAGTTCATGTAAGCCTATTTCATGCAGCTACTATATTTGTTCATGATTTGTACTTGAGTAATAACTGAGTAACTTACCCGTGTCCCCTCAAGTCCTACTGACTTTTTATACATGATTTCCTGGTTTTGCTTTGATGATGAAGTCTATTGCTTATATGTAAGGGCAGTATCTCACTGGTGATTTGACAAAAACACGTTTTATTTTGCAGGACTGTTAGATTATGGCTACAACTGAACATCATATAAATATGTGGCAGGCAAAGCTTGAGGCTGCATGATATCAAGAAATTTGATTATTTGGAGAATGTCTACAGTCACAAAAGGTGTCTGTGCAGTAAAGCCCAGATTAAAGCGCTTGTCACTTATTTATCAGATGTTTTTCCTTTTATTGGCATGCTGTTCAATCATCTCTTTATCTCAGCGTTGTTATTTCTTACAGTCAATCTGAAGTTTCCATGCGAGATAGACATATACCTGAAGTATTACATAAGCCTGCCATTTCCTTATGATCTGACCTTGGGAAGACAGCATCCTTACAGTACATACATGAACCATTCAACCTGAATTCTTACAAACTTCTCTGCATTCATAATTAATTGCAGAGGGAAAACTGAATGTGAGATGTCATGAAGACTCAGAATAATGCTATCCTGTCTCTGAATGAATGAGGGTGAACCTTCCATTTCCCAAACTGCTAGAGACTTTCTTCTCATAGGGCTCAAAAATTGCTGCTTGCAGCTATGTTCATATTAACAATTCAATTTTTTCAATTTTTATTTTTTAAACAGGATAAAGCCATAGATACAATGCAGTGTGGCTTTTGAAGTTTCACGTAAAATGTTCTGATTAAAGCATAGAAAAGTGAAATTCAACACTGCATAAGTCCAGTTACACCCAATCATGTCTGCTTTCATAAGTTTTTACAACATTTTCTAAAAATCGGTACAGAAATTCAGTCCTTGACCTTCTCATAGAATCTGCAAAGGAAACTCTGCGCCTACCTGTCACCCATCTTTCACTGAAATGAAAATCATCCGAAAGTTAAGGTGAAAAGTTTCAGAGACGGTCATGAGAAACGCCCTTTTCGCTCTACCCATAGCAGATACACCTACCATACTCTTTACCCTGCAAGAACACCATCATTTATTCTCCTGGTACCGAGGATAGAGAAGTAACTGTATGGTAATTGCTTACATGTCAGAGCCTGTGTTGAGAATTTTTAAGAGGCCCAGAGCCAAGCATCATACCACCTCAAAGTAGAGCGTGGCTCACAGGCAGGAACAAAACAGAATAACTATTTCTCCACTGCATCTCCCTCTTCATTTGTGAACTTGATATTCGTGTTAAGACAGCCTTAATATGTACATATAATTTTAATTATAATTTAATCAAGGTTCAAATTTGATGTTAATATTGCAGAAAGTGAATAGTTGAGAACTGGAGACACTGCTGAGATGTTATGCAGGCTGAAATCGCATTGTTTCATATCGGTCTGTTTTTATTGCAGTACTGTGAACACACTTTGAACAGACAGGCATTGTGTGATAGGCATTCACCAGTTTGTTCTGTCATTATAACAACAGTGTTAAGTAGCACACTTGTAACTGATCATTCATAGTCTAGCAGCACTTACTGTATGCTAAGTCAACTCCCCAACAGCACATACGTTTGTAATGTGCTATGTGCCTCACTAATACGCTGGTTTGGACAAATGTATCTGCTAAATAAGTGTAAACGACAGGTACATGACGCTGGCATAAACCCTTCTTGACACGAGTCATAAATTGAGAAAAGCATTTATTAAGATTTATTCTAACCAAGCTAAATACTTTTGTCAATTTATATCGGCTGCCATGAAGGGCTTATGCTGGTGTCATGTAGCCTTATGAAGAGTACCCTTAAGTAAGATGTTACTGCATTAATAAATATTTTTCTTACAGTCACGTTATGCATTGCCTTGTTTATGCCAGTCTATAAAGCAGTTCTGGTTTGGCATAATGCACCACTGCGCATCACAAGACATACACAAGGCTGGAGTCTTCTGATGATGGAACCTGCAACGCTGTTCACCAGTGGAGCTGCTTTGTGCAATACATTTTGCCAAATGGGCAGCACGAGAAGTAATCTGTGGAGGCGGTGCAGACAAAGCAGGGGTTGGTGATCCAATTTTTGCTAGTTCTGGGTCAGAACTGTACTGACTGCTGTAAAAAATGAACGCATAGACAACAGCTATGTCCACAAAGTGGTAGAAAAAAAAAAATGTCCGATAACACTTTCTGGTTTTGCACAGCACTCTATAATATTCAATGAGGCCGTCAGGGACATCCACTCCCCCCATATGCCTGGATGGACAAAAAGACAATCATTTTATCTTCTTACATGCCAAAAGGTAAAGTTATCTGCAGGCACATAGGTAAAGATGTCAGTTCAAATAAAAATGCACTAATAAATCACTAAATAAATACTACAGACCTATTATAGTCCTGGACTGCTGCTAGAACTGAAAATCCACACTCCATACATCCTCACCCTTGTCTCAACAGTGTCTCCTTCTGTATGGTGGAACACATGAGCACCTCAGACAGCACCAAACAGCAGTTCCTTGTCACAGAACCACTGAATTGTGCTCCTGGGACGGACACGTGACTTTGGAAATTTGAATCTGTCTGAGCGCATAATGCCACAGGCCCAGAACTTTTTTCTTAAGCAAGTCTCTAAAAAGCACCAGACTGCTGTAGAAATTGTCCACAAAAAGCCTGCAGTCCTGTCCATAAAACCTTTTCATATAAATAAGAGGCAAGACTGAATCATAACTAATTCCTTTTCTCAGAGACATTGATTTACCCTTAGACTCGAAAAAATCCCAAGTGTATGCACAAGCGGCATCTGCCAGGACAAATAACTTGTACCCCCACTTTGTTGGCTTATTGCGCATGTATTGCTTTAGCCTATTTCTTGCCTTGGATGCAGCCATTCGTTCATCTAGTGAAATATTTTGAAATTGATGGAAATAGGCCTTGCATGCCTCTCTAACACTGTTATACAGCAGCTTTATTTTGCACAGTCGGTCAAAGTCAGGAGTTCCCTTCTTTCGGTCATTCTCTGCATCCACCTTTGGATAACTCTTCCGAAAGGGGGGGTAGCAGCAAAGTGCATAATTCAGACTTCCTCCACTAGTCAATCAGAAAGGCACACCTCACAGTGCCTATGTAAACAATTACTGCCAGGAATGAATACATGTCTTGCAGAGACATGTCTCGCCATGACTTGTGCTTCCCCTCCCGACATTTTGCACCATAACCATTTGTGTGAGTCACAATGGTTTGAAGAACATCAGTTGAAAAGAGCCGTTGAAACAACTCTAGGGCACTATACTGTGATGTGGCAGCCAGTTGTTGCTCAGGGGATCTGGCAGGTCTGAAACCTGGCTGGGGAGGCTCAACGTCTTTGTCGACAAGATCGCGCCACCTTTCCTCTGTAGCTTCTGCAACTGAAGCCAGTTGGCACTGGCCCAGTCACCTCTTCCCTCTTTCCATCCCTCTCTGTCCACTCCTCTTTTGACCTCTGGCAGATGCTGTAATTGATATGGGCTGAGCATTTGATGTACCTGTAGAGGCTCTGCAGGGGAGGGAGGCCCAGCACAAGCAGCAGGTCGCGAGATGGGTGGCTCGTCTGTGGTGGAAGTGCTCCTTGTTCGTCTCCACTTCAACTCTGGCACCCAGTCTTCATCCAATGTCTTTCTGTGAAATGCTATTTCACAAAAGTCGTGCGCAATAAACCTGCATCAGCTATCCAGTCAAAGTCAGAAGTCTGAAACCTGATGACTCCCTATATTCCCTGAATGTTAAGGTTGCACTTCTGGTCAGTGAATTGCCCCAATAGGTTCTTGCTTGGTTGGAAGATGTTGTATAGCTCTTGCTCTTACACCACTTAGACTTGTACTTAGGCATTCATTGGAAGATCAGCCTTGCTGTACTTATGCCTAGTCGACTCCTCGACAGCACTTATGTTTGTAATGTGCGATTTTCCTCACCTGTACACCAGTTTGGACAAAACTGTCTGCTAAATAAACACGAAATGTAAATGCAGTCATATACATTCTTCATTGATCACTGTCACATTCACCTATTTACCCTCACCCCCAGGCTTTGTGCCCATACTACAAATGGTATGAAGGAAGTAGAGTGACATGGAGGTGGGGTAAGTTGTGTATGGAGGTGGTTTGAAGTGCTCAAACAATTTACTTACTACTACTGTCTTCTGACTCCTGATCAGTAAGACCATGGTCCTTTCATGGTCTTTACGATCACCGTCACATCTAGTGAGAGGTTTCATTGCATCATCTTGTGTACATTGCCGCGATTTCCGTTTCCCTTCCCGCCTGTATTTCTGCAGCTACTGTCGCTATGCATTTCATGCACATCACTCGCTGCATCATACCAGCGAGCTCTTGCATGCGACTCAGCGCCGTAGACAGTCCAAGTGACAGAACTGCGAACCTCGTTATTTTTTTAATTCATCATCCATTTCATCTGCACCATGACTTTCTGGGGCTTTTCTTATTCGCCAGCTTCTTGTTAAGAGAATCCGTGCCACCTTAAATAGGGGGTGCAGTTTCTGCAGGATCCTGTAGAGGCACTGTGTATGCTAAATCAAAGTCTCCAAGAATGTTTTCAGCATTTCATTTTACTAAGTTAATGGGAACAATTCAAATGTTTTTGGTCACACTGTCATTGGCTCTGACATTAAACTGTTCTTTTAAATAAAATTCATTACATTTGGAATGTGAATTGCATGCTGTGTTTGATTTCTCAGATATTATTATTACTACTATTATTTGAAGATATATGACTGTACATTTGTCAATTTAATGCCCTCTGAAATTGGTACTGTCATTAAAGGTATAAACCTACTGTACAAACAATGCATTTTCTGCCCAGGTAAGCCTGGCCCGGATTGGTTTAATACCTGAAATTCTGAATTCTTATTCAAATCAATTGCTCAAAATACAATATTTCCAGCTGTTTTTCAGGTAAAAACTAATCGTGACCAGGCTATTTCCAGTGTTTCCTTACAGTGGTATACCAATTTGCCAGGCCCAAGATGAATAAGACCTTTAAATTCCTAATGGAACCGTGGCTTCATATTCAAATCAATGTGCCCACTTGCTCACCATGCCCTGCTACCATTTTACTGTTACAACAGAAAAATCACATTAAGTCTGGGTAATTTCACCATTTTTATTGCTGAAAACATTCTTAGAGCCTCGGAGTCTTCGGTTTAGAGTAGAGTGCACTCTACAGGATTCTGTCAAAACACCATCCCCTATTTAAAGTGGCTTGGTATCACACATACAGAGACAGATGGACAGTGTGACTGTGTATGTTAATCTGATTCAGATTGCCCTAGTTTTTGTTATATATTAATAATTAATACAATATTGTAAACTATACAACTTTTGCTAAATCACACATTTTTGCAATTATTTTGAAAGTTTTTTAGTTAGCATTTCTTCTTGAACATTTTTAAAGCAATATCATGTTATTCTGATAGTAGAAGTATTTTGTTTACTTTTTGGTATTTGTTAGATTTTTTAATAGAATACTGTAATTAAAAATCAATTGTTGTATGGATCAATACAAATTTAGGAGCAGCCCTAAATGGACAATAGGGACAATTCGAATCACTTGATTTTCAGATTATGTATTTCTGTACATCTTCATTAATAATTTGGCAGTGTCCATTCACCACCATTGCCTGCAAGAAAGTGACAGCTAATGAACATGAAGCGGACATGTAAACATTGAAATATTAAACTTTGCCCGTAATCTGGAATACCAAGGGGTATGTAAGAGATGCTACCACGTCAAAAAGCTGAACAAATATCTCGTTACAGCAGAGATCGCCTCTTTTCGTAGATATATGTTTTTATAGATTTAGCGCACACAGCGAAATGGCTCGAAACATAAAAATGATTGGTATGCATCTCTGCCTGTTGACATCAGAGCTCAGAGATTAAAAACTGCCTGGCTTGCTTGTTGAAAGATATTACAGCCGGAAGACTGAATATCAAATATACAGCTAACTTTATCGCAGCCACAGCATTATCACGGACAAGCCATTTTGAGAGTTTGGGAAAGCCCATTTGTTACGTCCGGTAATCTACAAACTTCTTGACTGTGACTGGTCCCAGCACTGTTTGAGATCTGTAAGCCTGAAATTTAACCTACTCTGGAGCAGGTTAGGCATGTAGCATGACTTACTGTGGCACTGTATGCCTCTAAGAAGTTAGCCTAGTTAGCCTCAAAGTTTTCAAGAATATACATCCCACTCCTGGACTCTCCTGAGCACAAGATAATGTGCTTTTGCTCTGCATTTAACACCATCATCTCAGCTCTGCTCCTGGACAAGCTCTCCCAGGTCAATGTACCTGATTCCACTTGCAGATGTATCATAGACTTTCTTTCTAACACGAAGCAACATATAAAGTTGGCAAAGCACACCTCTGACGATCTTCTGACTATCAGCACTGGTTTCCCTCCAGGCTGCATGCTATCCCCACTAGTCTGCTCCCTCTATTTGAACAGCTGCATCTCCAGTCACCCAGCTGCATCTCCAGTCGCCCATGAGGGTGGTGCCATCCACGAACATCTCAGATGGGGATAAGTCTGCCTACAGGAGTGAAACTGAGCTTCTGTTGTCCTGGTGCGGTCAGCGTGATCTGGTGCTCAATGGTCTGAAGACCGTGGAGAAGGTAGCACACGTCAGAAGAAACTCAGCACCAGTGACCCGCATCACTCGGTGTGACTCCCCAGTCAGCACGGTAGAGTCCCTCTGCCTCCTGGGCACCATCATATCTAAGCTGCATTTTGTTTTCCACAAACTGGTCAAGTATTATAACATCATAAAAGCAAATCATACAGTTTATTTGAAAGGATAACTCTCTGGGTTAGGAACATTAGCACGGGCAGAGTATCTAGTTTAAGTGGTGGCGCATTTCTGCTTACGGAAATATTTCTAGCATGTAGATTCCCAGTGCAGAATTAAACATTATTTTCTATTACCACTATGGTTAGTATGTGGCATGGTGGCTCCGATGGTAGCACTCCTGACTCACACCTCCAGAGCTAGGGCTGTGGAGTTTGCGTGTTCTTCCCCTGCCACACGTTTCCTCTCCCAGTCCAAAGACATGCAGTTAGGCTAACTCATGTCCCTACATTTTCTGGAGAACGTGTGCATATGTGCCCAGCGAAGGCCTGGCATCCTGTCTAGGGTGTACCCATGCCTTGTGACCCTGTTCCCCTTGGCATAACCCTGACCTGGATAAACTGTTACAAGATGGATGGACCATAATTGGTGCCTCATAAGTTGTCTGTCGTTATGAAAAACATTTCATCATCACCTAATGCATAACTTCCTAAAGTGCAGTTCATTATACATTTTAAAAATGTTTGTTACAAAAACAACTGGATTTAAGAGAATGTAAGTGCTACTATGAGCCATTTTTACAAAGTAAAAAATATGAAATTATAGAAGAACAGTAGCTGCTTGCATTTCTAAGCATGCTTGAATAGACACAATGGTATATTTTCGTGAAAATGCAGCCGCTGACATTTCATAATGATCTCCTGTCCCTTGCTTACACCATCACCATATAACATCAATTCATTAATGGAACTTTGATGGATAGCTTGCTTATTCCATGCAATTACTGTCAAAAGACAACATATGCAGTAGTAATCACTGATATTTTAAAACCCAGATGTTTACAAACAAGAAATATCCTTGTGTCCTATGAGAACAGTTAGTGGAGTTGTTGATTATCTCCAAAATGATAAACTCAGCTGAGATGCTTTCAGCAAAGCTTCACTTCACATGAGTCTGGAACTTGAACATACTGAAAAATTATGCTCATAATATTGAGGAAATTCCACCATGTTCTTCGGATAAATGCACTGGTCTTCTGTAGTGATTATCTTTTTAGATTTTAAATACATTTATGGAAAGTATTTCTTTTCCCCAAATTTGTATATGCATACCTTCTACGCATCACAAAACTTCTTAAAACCTTCAAATAAATAATGCACTCCACAGCATATAAAACGAGGATTCAAGAACAGTATTTATAGTTACATCAAGCAAGATATCCAAAAAATGAAACTGTCACTCCCACCAATGGCTTAAGTTTCTATTCAGGACAGAGTAAAAACAAAAATCTATTCCGGGTTAACACTTCTTTCATTACCTTCTTACAGCTTCACCATCACTAAAGATAACAATCACACTATAACACAAAAAAAGACAGCCTGCAGGTGCCACAGAGAATGTTACCACCCCTCCTATGGCACAAAGACATGCAGCCCGCTGCAGCATTAACGGGATTGTGTTATTCATAAAGTAATCCCGTTGCGGGCAGGTTTGAAGGAAGGTATCCCCATTAATGGAAAACCAAGACAAACTTTGGCTCCCCCAGGGATTCTGCCATTAGCTATAAATGGCACAAACACCCAGATCCAACAGTGAAGAAAATGGGGGGCATGGGTTAGCTTGCGAAACACAGAGGGAATAGCACACATGGGAGGTCTGGGGATTATTCGTAGTAACCTTTTACGGGGGTGCATCCTGACTGTGGAGAGTGTCACTCTCTGCCAGAGCAACAGTGGAGTAGATTCTGACAGTTTCCCCATTTCCACATGTCAGACAGACAGTTGAGGTTGACAGGTTAAACCCTTGAAAACTTAAAAAAGTAATAATAATAATGAATGAACCATTATATTCTTCAGCAATTACTGAACTATTCATTTGAGCCAGCAAAATGAAGGCAATAAAACTGTGAAAGGCAAGATGCACCATATTATATATAAATCAATGTATATTTATATAGAACATACGTGTGTATGTGTGTGCTAACATTCTATAGCTGGATATACCTTCACTGAATTTCTGAAACTTTGACTGTTTACTCTGAAATTAATAATTGTACTTTCAGAGCATACAGACTGTCCCCCACCTTAGATTATCAGGCTGAGTACAGTTATTTTGCTTTATAAGCCCCAGCACTGAGCATTATCACTGACCACCATTAGCATCAGCGCTAATCAGTCCTCACAGAGTGAGCACTGCAGCAGGCCATTATGTAACCCTTTAGACTGTCAAGGGGGAGGTACTTGACCTATTTCGAACAAAAGTGTCAGACTAGGCAATACAGCACTGCTGCACAGCATCTTCAGTGGGCAGCACTTGTGTATCACTAACACAAATGTAATCATTTCATTTTCACTCTGTGTTAACTACAGAGTACCTCGAATTATTCACATTTATAAGACTGGATTTTTGTTCGCCTCCTTAACCTATTTTTTCCCAACTTAAATCTTGAATGTATAAACGTCTATGTACATTTATCAACCAACTGAGCTCAGTCAGACTTTATGCGTGTCCAAACACTACCAATGAGTACAGCTCCAGTAATAACCTCTACTATCTCAAAAATTCACTGTACCTCATAATTTATGACCAGTTGTGTCAATAGCGTTATTTTAATTCAAAAAGGAGCAGCACTGTTCATTTCATGCCACAATGAGCATTGTCTTATAAAAGAACAACAATAATCATTAAAAAGAGAAAAAGGAATCAAATAGGTAAAACAATTTGAAAAAAAAAAAACACATAATGCTGAGTAGCAACCTACCTACTTTTCATCACACAGTCTAAAGGTCTTTCTAACTATGTCAATTTTATAGCAAATTGCTTCTTCTTAGCCTTCAAAGTTTACACTAGAGTTGGTTTTATTCCAAAATGAACGGGAAAGCGAAGGCAAAAACATTAAAGAAATACAGAAGTGCAAGACTCTGTAATCATCTGCTTTTCTGTGCATGACTTTTTCGCTTGTACCACACCTCCAGACTTTCTGCTGGCACATCAGTTGGTGCTCGAGCAGACTACCGCCATGTTCATTCACTCTTCACTCCCACAGCTTACATAATAATGTGCTTTAGTCCCATTAATTGCAGGTGTTAGACATACCCAGGATCAACCGTCAATGACATATGCCATTGCTGCCCAGGGCAGTGCCACTTAATGCGTCGGCGGACTCTACTCATACACAACATAGGCCTTTGTATGACGCAGAATAATGCCCAAGAAGCTCAAGAGAGGAAATCGAAATGCTCTTAAGAGCACACATGATCCACTTGGAAGCCCGAGGCCTGCAATTAGCTAACAGTGGGGTACAGATAAGGCTGGATCACCAGCCATGTTACATACGAACTTAAGAAATACACAAACGAGAGGAGGCAATACGGCCCACCAAGCTCGTACGCAAGTGTTCCGTGAGTTCCCCAGTAGCCAGAAATGTGATCGCAGATTTAAATACGCTATAACTTCTTACTTGAACTGTATGCTTAACTCAGTTAAAACATTTATATTTGAACCTATAAAAGCACAATTTGAAAGCTATATTTCCACCGAATTAGTCTTTTTCCACGGCATAAGTTGTTAAAGAAAATCAGATTTGCCTTAATGAAGGATTCAGAAATAACCCTGTTTTATTACTCAAAATACAGCAGAGAAATACGCAGTGTACTAGGTGACAAATGAAGTTCCACTAAGTGCATGAAAGGATTTTGTCCACCTATCAATTCATCTAGTACAGTGCAATTACAGCTTGTACTTCACTGTCAGTGAAAACTACCAGCTAGATCAGAAATACACATGTTTTTAAAGGCAGCTGGTCCCTACTCCCATTATTGAAATGTACTGAAATCCATTTATAGTAAAACAGCCTAGACAACGGGGACACTCCAGGTGATAATCAGTGGCCTCCGAGTTTCACACAGGGCCGGTCAATCATGCTGGTGGCCAGCCAGGGTACAAACTTCTAATTGGGCACCAACTTTCAGCCAACTTCATTTCACCTCAGTTGGGGGGCATCACATCGGCTAGGACCAGAACTGGTTTCACACATCTGCAAAAAATAAAGCAGGTGTAGCTACTAATTGTGGACCACTTGCACCCCCTCGCCCCTCCCACCCTGCAGACAACCCAATACACAAAAAATTGAAAATCAAAATTTGTAATCAGTGAGAATGCATTGCTATTCCTAAAGCTGTAATTGAAAGATGAATTATAGAGCCCTGACCACATTTGCACAGAAAAATAAACAAATTAAAAGCAAATGAACCAATTAAAACTAACAACAAATATGCTAATTAAAGCTGTTGCTAGTCTAATGTGAAGAGTAATTCTTCACACTAGTGGGTTAGCACACAAATATAACCGGATAATTATTCAAATGTATATGATGTGAGTTGGGGCGGCACGGTGGCGCAGTGGGTAGCACTTCCGCCTCACACCTCTGGGACCAGGGTTCGAATCCGGCCCAGTTC
>JAODKL010000041.1:10066214-10089022 GCA_026780765.1 Petrocephalus schoutedeni
CTCCACACACATGGAACTGGGCCGGATTCGAACCCTGGTCCCAGAGGTGTGAGGCGACAGTGCTACCCACTGCACCAAATACTAGATTACATTACAAATTACAAATACTAGATTACAATTATGCAATATATATTCAAGAACAATTCAAGGAAACTGATTTTGATCTTGCAACTCCAATTTATCAGGCTATGAACATGCAGTGCTTATGAAGTAAGCTTAGAGCATGCCTCTTGGTTCTTCCCCGAGGGTTTATATACTGCAGCCAATAAGAATAAGGAATAAGTATCATACTATGATCAATCCACCTGGCATCAAAATGGAAAATCAAGTCCCTTCAGTTATGTGATGTCAAATTCCACTGTATCCTAGCTATGTCAGCATATTTTATTTTGTTGTAACCTACTGTCGTGATCAGCCCCACCCTGCGTGTCCTTTTCCCAGGGTTTCCCTCAGGCGTGGCTTAAGTAGCCACACCTGAGTCTTGTTTAGCTGTGCCCCGTGTTCCAATCCCCTTGTTAACCCAGCACACCTGCCTTCTGTTTGTTTCTTGATTGCCTACCCTTCATTAGTCAGTCTGAGTCTTGTGCTCCCTGTCGGTTATTGTCGGTTGTTGTTCTTCGGCTCCCATGTTTCCCCTATCCCCACAATAAACACCCCCTGGAGGGGTTAAGTAACCGCAGCCTGCATAATGGGCCATTCCTCCCGCCGCCGACACCACACCCTCTGCAACCTAGAGATACTATATTGACCCCAAAGGCTTACTATATGGCATTCATTTATAAAGTCATTCCTGTGATTAGACAGCGAGACAGTTTGATAGACAGATACTTACTTTTCTTTATTTACTTTTTTGATCCCTAAGGAAATTTTAGGCATAAAAAGGCGCAGATTCATCAGTTTGTAGAACAAAACCCATATAAAACAGATTGCAGTAAGCTTGGTTCGTACACTTTTTTGCCATTTTTCTTTGCAAACAAACTATGTGATACCTATTTGGAAAATTGCTTGATTTTATGCTACCCCACAAAGTTAGCATAAAGAATTGCACCAATGACAACACCAGCAATTCTGTATATATAACACTTTATTACTTTATTACCACCTTGCAAAAGGTATTGGTTTTTTCAGGTCATAATTTGCCATTTTTACTGCACTTTGAGAAACTGCACTATGAAAAAGCAAAATAACCTCTAAAATATATTTTTTTTAATCCACGGTTTACCTCTTCAGGGCCCAGACCAACATAATGCTTATTCAAGAAATCTATGTGTGTTATGTTGTCAGTATTCCAAGATATTTCTTGTGATGCTGCCCTTCAATAAAATGCAAATAATGAATGCAATGGTAGGTTTCTTTTTTGATGGCAAAAGAGCAAAAGGTGGTTGATTCAGTCAAAAGTCAACTTTTCATTGCAAACACGGTTTGCGTGACATCCATATTCCATTTCTATTCTGCTTTTTAATGCAAACCAAGGAATGTAACATTTTTGTGGGGCAAATTAACATTTATTTATAGTGACTACCTATCAAAGACAGAGAAAAAATACAGTGCATAAATCTTAGGCAGCCATAGGAAATGTTTAAATGATCTTCATGTTAGGGTAAAACTATGATATTATGTCTGTCAAAGTGTGTCAGCATAGCAATTTCAAAACGTCTCCTAAAATCACCACAGTTATTGCACCAACCATGCAACACAGCCATGCAGTTTTGACTCAACCACTACCCCAGCTTACCTGGCTAATCAATACCCCATTGAGTTAACTAATTATGTTAGTTAATTAATTGATTGAGCTGGAGGAGAAGTTTAACAGATACAAAAGGATGGCTGAGGTACGCTTAAGGAAAGGTTTTGCAACCAAAGCAGAGTTTATCTAGCTATTCAACAGGACATCAGTAGGTTTTTGGAGAAAATTCCTAAAATTGTTGCTTATTTTTTTTGTGTTGTTACTGTTAATGTGTTACTGTTAATTTGTTGCAACTATTTCTTTTCTGAGCAAATATACACTTACCACCAGGATAAGTAGTCAAACTGCCTAAGAGCAGTGTATTTGGGGCAGTACCTTGTTCAGGGTACCTCAGCAGTACTTGCAGGTCTGGGACTCAAAACTTTTCATTACATGGTCACTTCCTACATGATCATACAAACAAAATGTTGCCTGTTATAGATACTACTACTGCACTTGCAATATATAAACAGTTATCAATATTACTTTATCAATATAACATTGCAGAATTCCCACTTAAAAAGCAAAACTGTCATTTGACAGAAAGACGGCTTGAACATTCATCAAACTGCATGTTCCTCATCCAATCCTTTTATATGTAACATTATGAATAGTCTTATAATGAAATCTAAATCTGGACTAAATATATTTGGAACTTCTGTGGTTAAAAAAATATTAATTTTCTTGCAAGAGTTCTATTCCAAAAAAGCAATCTGGGTCCATTTTTTCAGTGAGGCAGAGAAATTAAGGAAAAGGTGCATTCATTTATTGCAAGAGTAATCATGTTGTCTTAAATTGAATCAATATAATTTACTTCATCCCCTCTCATGCATGACAGAGCTATTAGTTTTTCTTGTCTAGGATGCATTGTCTCTCTCTCTGCTGTATTATCACTTTTTGTTGTTTTTAGATTTCACACTGCAGATTTGTGGTGTCTGAGCTGCATGGATTTGTACCTCAGAGGTTCTGGGTTCAAAACACATGCAGTTGAGGTACATAGTAGACTCTTAGCATTTGTCTTCCTGTATCGGAGTGTCAATAGCTTGTGAAGAACTGGCACCCCAGTCTTGCATGATCTTATATCCATTTGTATTCAGGATGTATTACGACAGTATCAAAGGAGTACAGTGGTTAACTTAAAGTGCTCACAGTGCTGTAAACACCATGTTAAAAAAGCTATGTAGGGTGAAATGCAAGTCCTGATATCACCTCTGTGCAATTAGGCACAAAAAAACCTTAGTCACCATTATTGAAACACATATACATAGGTTGAAAAACACACACACACTGGGCAGGAACTTTTACAGAAAGGGTTCCAAGCACAAAACAAAGGCAATTATCATGTATCATGTATCATGTAAACACAGAGCTAGCTTACCTCATCAGCAGGACACCACCTCTTTCCAACCCCCTAAACACTCCTCCAACAGTTTTGAGCCTTGCACCAGGTTAGGTCTCCCCTTAAGATATCTGCCACAATCGCATACAGCACAAAGTATCTTTCCCTGAGCTTTCCTTACAGTTGTATCCAAATAGTACCCTTTAACACAGATTTTATTACACTCTGTTTTCCTACAGCTTCTTCCCCACCAACCTGAGATCTTTGCTCTGGTGCATATCAAACAGTTCACAGATGCTGGTGTAGGTAACTTTCTGAAATGTCACAAGGGCGTAAAAGAATTGCTCAAAGGCTTTGCCTAGATGCATCCGATTGAATAGTGACAGTCTGTTCAAAGTCAGGAGTCTGGAGTAGTGGTTCCAGATGTTGAGAATGTCTTGGATAGCAGACTCACATTTTAATGCATTTTTTATACCTTCATTTTTTTTTGGGGGGGGGGGGGGGGTTATGCCCAGCTGGAACAGCAATAACCTGAATTTTAGACAGAAACATCAGTAGCAGCCCTCTAGCTCACTGATTTTCTAGATTTTATTAATTTGGTGTCTCTGAAAAAGCTTCCCATCACCACCCGCTAAAATTGTAACCAGATTAACCTATGACTACCAAACACATTGCCCAGGTATTACATCACATTAGACTGTTAACCTCACATTATTTCTTATTCTGGATACCTCTGTCAGATTCCTCGGGTCTTCCCAGGTGGGATTATATATAATTATATTGTCCTAGTGGGACTGTATGGTCTCTCTTCCCTATAATTCATCATATTTTCAAATGCAGGGGAGCCTCATCCAGGCCAAAAGGCAAATGATTAACTGCAACTGCCCAAATGTTGGTATAAATGAAAGATGACTGAAACAGACTTGGCTAACTTGAGTCTGAATCTCATAACAGACTCAACAGATTCTGAGTCTCATAACAGTCATAAATGGCCTGAACTTATACATGCTCTAGATCCCAAATTTACCAACTGGTAAAATTACAATTTATATCACTGACAAAAAAGATCACCCTTTTGTTCTAGCTTTAAAAGCTTACCTTAACTAACAGAGGATACCATTTTCATTTTGAATGTGCAATTTAAGTATCTGGTAGATTTTCCCCTTTTACAAGCAGTGGTTTAACAGAAAAATGAATAAATGCTGCTTTCATTCCTAAAGGCTTGGTTACTGAACACATACTGAACACATTGTGGGGAGTGCAGTCAGGGGGTGCCACTACAGAGAGTTTCATGGAAGCAGATCATATTGGGCCCCCAACCAAGACCCATTCAACAGTGTTCTGATTTTGGGCCCCTTTCGCTCAAGGGGCCCTGGAATCATCCTCACTACCCCCCCATGCCCCCAATAGGGTGCAGTTGCTGTTAGTGCATTTAAGTGGATTTAATGCCTGAAATTACAATTGTGTAATTAAACTTTAAAAAAGAAAAAAGCCCCTAGAGTTTGAAGCTGGACTTATCAGTGCAGTTTAAGAGGTTAATTAACACGAGATAGCAGCATATTGTAAGTGGATACAAACGATCACTGTAATGTGTGATAACTGTCAAGTCCAGTCTTTATGTAAAGTTAATTCACAAATTCAAGCTAAAAGTTTTTACTTAAATACTCAAACAACCAATAAAACATGCCAAGTGGTAATCCAATGTGAATGTTTCAATAACGACACCATTTCTACAAATTAACCATATATATGAAAACCTGTTTGCCATTTTTGCTACAGATTAATACTTATCTAAAACGAATGTAACTCCTTTTGTCACACTGTGTATCCTTTCTAATATATATTAAAAAAAACAAACGACTACCTTGTTGACGGAAGAGGCAAATGCTCACTGAGGAAAATTTATCTGAAACCTGATTCGGAAAAAGATGACTTTGAACTTCCATGGATGGATGACAACACTCCTTTCCCTAACTGAGAGAAGTCTGAAAAAAGGGGCCAAGCACATCTCTATTAGAAGTAAAAACATGGGTCCCTTGCAAACAAGGACATTTGCTAGTTTTAGTAAATAATGATGCAGGGCAAAATCTGCTGGATGAAGCTGAACAGCACAACTACCAGGAGCCAGAAATAAAAAACATTAAAAATGGATATCCTAATGTTAAAATCTTAATTCCCACAAAACTCTAAGCCTGTTTTTGGAGTTGATGTTGTTATAAAGTTGGAAGCGGCTCCATATCATTGTAATTGTTCAATTACGGCTTTCCGTCTCCATTTCTTTAACCAAGTTTTTCTTATTATTCACACACACACATTATATATACACACACATCAGAGTTTGTTAATACATATAAGATCAGAAAAGTTATTACAGAGGAAGTGTTATTCCCCCTTTTGTTATGAGCTCCAAAGTGACATAACTTGATTATAACTAGCTGGCAAAGCCTTCCTGTTTTGCTGACATTCAAACATCTACATGAGCTGAATACTAAAAATATCGAGAAAGAATGTTGCAGTCCTGGCCATCAAACCATAAGGTTTTAGGCTAAAACAGAGCCTAAAGGAAAGGAAGCACGGTAAGGATTTTATTTGATGTTTCTTCTAACATCTTAGCTGTTGTCAGTGCATACAGATTCACCAATTCATATTAAGAAATCCCTCCTACAGTGGGAGACAACCGTGATCCCTCAAGTTCACTTCCTGTCAGTTTGTCACAAATGTTGACACCAAATGAAAAAAAAAACGGAACACACAGAGCTATACATAAATCATACATGAAGTCCAGGTTCTGAGATGTGTCTGGGCGCATTTTGGCTGTCTGAGTCCAATATGTGTCCAGTGATCACTGTCCAAACTGTTGCTCCATGCTTGCCATATCCAGCTACACATCTGTGAGCTCACAGTCAACACTGGTGTCCGTGACAAACAAGAGGAGGGGGAGTCTGTCAGTGGAACCAGGAACACTGCTAGAGATTTTGGGCACCTTGAAAGCATATCATATTGGACCCCCAACCCAGACCAATCCAATTATGTTCTATATTTTTTTCAGCCCCTGTCTCTCAGGGGTCCTTGGAATCGTTGTGACTTCCTCCCTGCCTTTGTGATGCCCCTGAGTGGAAGAAGAAGGTAGCCCCCTCTCAGATCAAAACAAATAAACATGATTGAAGACCCTGGTTTTCCTACTAATCAAGAATATCTACTATGATCCTCTGGATGTCAGTTATGGAACAATTCATTATTTAATAAAAAAATGAAGATTCTACTTTGAAAAACATTTTTGTCCTTGTTATCAGATGGACATGCAATGGTGGGTTCAGTGTCATATATGGACAGTTCCCCTTTCTTTGATGAAAACTGAAGCATTGCCCTGGAAACTGTCCAACTTGCGTGAGTGATATGGCCATTAAGCGAAGTACTTGGAGAATGTGGTACTTATGTTGCAGACAGGCGAGTGGAAACAGGAATAACAATATGCCCTGGTCAGCGAGTGAGACAGCCTGAGACTGGCTTGAGCCCAAGTGCACTGGACTCTTCTATCCATGAAGCTGTCTGGCCCTCATGCCAGTTTAGTTTGAGTTCATAATTCGTAGTAATAGAGTACTGAGAAAAGCCCTCCCTGCATACCAACTTTATACATAGTTAAAGAAAGTTGCATCAAAAAAGTGCATGTGCCAAGGAACTCTTATTCTCCTTAAGTGTGCTGTCTTACCTAAAACGGAGAGAACTACTGGGTTAGTCTGAAATAGATTGCCTTTATTTTCATTTAATTTCAGTACTTATGTAGGTAAATGACATTCAGTTTTCAATAAAGTCTGAAAGCTCCAGATTTTAGTTCCTGATTTACTTCCTACTCAGAATAACAGACCAGACAACTGACATCAGGAAAGTTATGAGTGCAGTGTAAATTAAATTATGTGGAGGGAAACTGTTATTCATATTATGTATTGTTTGCATCTGATATTTTAATATATGGTGCGATAAGACTAAAAGCATGCTGTAAAAGGTTTAAGTAAGGATACAGGTGTAATGAGAAAGACGTTTTAAAACCTATAACCATATATAAGAACTTGACTATATGGTCACTAATTGTCATCTTGTCCAAAAGAAGTATAAAAGAAAAAAAATAAAAGTTTTCCATAATTCTCCATAGGTAGATGCCTTTTTTATTGCATGTTATTCCACGGGGCAGCATGGTGGTGCAGTGGGTAGCACTATTGCCTGACACCGCTGGGATCGGGGCTTGAACCGGAGTTCGATTCCGAGTTTGCATGTTCTCCCCATGTCGTTGTGGGGTTTCCTCCGGGTACTCCGGTTTCCCCCCCATGGTCCAAAACCATGTTGAGGCTAATTGGAGTTGCTAGATTGCCCATAGGTGTGCATGTGTGAGTGTGCCCAATGATGGGTTGGTCCCCCGTCCTGAGTTGTTCCCTGCCTTGTGCCCATAGCTTAGGCTGCAGACCCCCATGACCCAGAAAAGATAAGCAGGTTGAAAGATGGTTGGATGCTATTCCATTTTATTGCATAATGACTCCACCCGCTGAATGAAAAAAAAAAATCACTATAGTACTCAAGTGACGGAAAGAATACGAAGTTCTGTAACCACCATAAAACATATACACACATTTCACAATTAAATGTTTGTCATAACAGGTACAGCTTCAAAAAGGCGGGGTACTTTTCGTATTCAACTATTTATGAGAGACCTACAAAAACTGACTAAAAACAAGCATTATCATAGTAACAAAACAAACACTTTATTTGATATGTCAAAGCATAAGAACAATACAAAAACAAGGGCCTAACAATGGGCTCCAATGATTATTCACTTGTAGAACCCATATTATCCCCATTTGGTTGTAGCTGACATGGGACTTACCTACCCCCTTTACTCTTTGACAGCAAGGTGACTGCCATCAAACAATCATTGAACAAATGTACTGTATTTCCTGTGTGCTACAGTATACTTAACATGACGCAGCTTTATTTTAACACAGCCTGACATCATTTTTGCTCAAACTGCTTGCATTGCCTCCCTTTACTAGAAGCTCCTCTCGCTAAACGTGAAACACAAACTGGATCTTTAAATAAACAAATCAAAACAAACAAACAAATTGACAACTGCTCTTCTTGTGTGGCGGAAGAGATTTTCTTTTAAAAAGTCTGATGGTTCACTGGGAGTTTTCATTGCATAATATGACAGAAATCTTCAGTTTAGAATAACTGTGCAAGTTGGTTAATTTCGGCTCCTTGTGTTGGAGCTGCAGATGAGTGGGAGGTTTCCCAGATTCAACACCCAAGTAAAATGCGGCAGTCAAATTCCATATATATACAAACTCAGGAGATAAGCAACCTCTCCTATTCACAGACACACATACACACACACACACAAACCATTAATAAAGGGCACTGACCCTACAAAGAGGATCAGAAAAATAGTTTCAAAGAAACATCTATAAGCTCATTTCAGTAGCAAAAAGAAGGCCACTAGAGATGATTGTGTGAGCAAGATACTAAGTTTAGTAATTAAAAAGAATCTGGCTGCAAGGGAAGATATCATCAATTTAAAATATGACAGCCCTGCAAATGAAGAAAGATAACACTGGTAAACTCTAAATAGGGAAATGTGCCAATACTGGAAATCTGGCAAATTTGTCAAGAGTAACTGTGGGACTCCTAATTAATATGTGAGCCCCTATAGTGGCCCTGACATCTATGAGCGACATTACAAAAGCTTTTAGAGATCTAATAAATACAGAAGAAAAGATCTGACATATTTTTGAAATACCTGAGAGAATTGATGTGCCTCATATTAAAACAGCTGATCAAGCTACCACATTGGACATCATCCTGCTATCCTTCTGGTCTGACAGCACTTAAGATCCTGCTGTCATCTACCAATGTGCTGTATGTATTTTACTTCATCTATCTTTCCATCAAACCCATCTCTTTTATTCATGCAAGTCACCCTTTATGATCAAAATCCATAAACAATGTACTTACTTTGCATTACAAAAAAAGAGGATAATAAAATGTAACTAAAGCACATCTTCCAAAATGCACGTGTTATGGAAGGCTTCATTCAGTATTCCCCTACAGTGGAGTGAACTTGTTTCCATCATTGCCGATGTGAATTTCTACAGAATTTGGACTAAAGCCACCTTTTTGACACTAACTAAATGGACTATAATATAAGCCTCCCAGATGAATTTTTGTCTGTGTTGGGGGACACCTGATAGATGACATTTTAAAGATGACACTTGTCCATTGCCAGTTCTTTCTTTCTTGAATGATTTAACAGACATGCATTACAGTGTAAAAGTTATGAGAGTCAAAGAAAATGTTTAAATGATATTGAAGATGGTGCACAAATGTGATTTTTGTCCGTCAAAGTGTCATCTTTCAAACCTCTCCTAAAGTCACCCTAGTTTTTGCAGCAACTTTCCAATGCACCACAGTATTTTCTTTGACTCTACCACTTCCCTATCTTCTTTGATTCAACAATACCTTATTGAGTTGTTCAACTACAATAATTCATTAAAAGAGCTGATGATGAAAATTACCAAGTACAGTCGGCCCTTGTTTATTAACCTCGTGGTTAATCAGTTCCAGACTCCACTGCGATAAGTGAATTTCCACAAAGTACGATTCTTTATTTATAAATCGAATATTTTCATAGTTAGAGCATAGAAAACCTGTTTACGACCTTCTAAATACGGTTTTTTAACATTATTAGAGCCCTCTAGACATGAACCAACTCCCTTTAATCACCATTACACTCGTATTACCCAACATAAATATATTAGACAAAAACCGGCGCTGCCACGTTCAGCGGAGCCTCGCCACGCCAGAACGCCTTCAGCAGCATTGGCCCCTGAAGGCTACGAGAAAAAGCCTGGTGCCGATCCGATCCGGTGGCTGCTGAGCATCCGCGCCTATGGACCGATGGGCTGATTGCCGGCTGGGCCAAGAGAGCGCCGAATCTGCATCACGTGGCAATGGCGCTCTAATCCGCGCACTGAGGAAATGTCCGCAGAAGTGCGTCTACGGTGGATTCTGTAAGAGCGGTGAGAGAAGGAAAGCCGAAAGCCCTGCAGCCTACAAGTCCCACAAGTCCCAGAATGTGCATTACGGGGGGAGGGGACCATGCAGTAGGGGGTGATGCGTAGCGATGTAAAAGCATGTATGAGAGAAAAGAACTTGCGTGAGTCTGAGCCAATCAGTGGCCAGGATAGGAAGAGGATAAATTGACTCAGACAACCGAGCGTGCACTGCATCATTTTCACTGTCTCGATCAACTTTTTAATGAATATATTTGAAAAAAAAAAAAAAAAACACAATAGTGAAGCCGCAAAAGTCGAAGCGCGAAGTGGTGAGGGACAACTGTATATAAAATACCTAAGGTGCACCCGAGTAAAGGTTTAGGGAACCAAAGCGGTGATCATATAACTTTCCAAAAAGATATCAGTGACTTTTTGGAGAACAGAATAAATTCTGGTTTGTTTTTTGTGCAACTTCTAATTTTCATGTGTTCTAATTTTTAATTGTGTTTTTTTTCCTAAGCAATATATACACTTACTACCCAGATAAACTGCGGTAAAATTTTTTTGACCGGCTACGACTTTTGCATAGTACTGTACTTTCCAACAAATGTCCAGTACCATCCCCAGCAATTTTCTTGTACATCTCTGACCTCTGTGCACTGCCTATAGTTAAGCAAATTACTTTTCAGAGAAATCCACAATCAAGATGTATCAAGATGTACCACAATCGATCCATCTTCAGCAGTATAGAGATATGGTGGCAAAAATGAATCTTGCATTATTCATGAACTGATTTGTGTTGTGACTTTTTTGTCACAAAAAAGGCTTTTCAATTCAAACTGTCCAGCAAATAAAAAATACAGGTATAGCCTAGGGTAATGATTAACAGAACAACAAATACAACTGGTATGAGTAATAAAATTGAGAGACTGCTTGACTTTCTATGAACAAAGGCTATATGAACATGTATCCCATCACATTCACATGTCGTGCATGTTCTGCTTTTCATGCTCACCAGCTCCACCACCTTCTTGATGAGGATCTGCCATTTTCTTTTTCCCCCCATTGAAAATATGATTTCCGCACAGATGCTCCCATCCTGCACTGTGAGAGCTAGCTAGGGAGCCTCTCCATGCCTCTCATTAAAGTCTCCTCCGCTCATCCTCATCACTCACCTTCAGTTCAAGTACATTGCTATACTAGCAAGATCTTAGTGACAAGCTTCCTCCTTTGTGTCGCTTAAACCCCTGAGATACAACACTGAGATAAACCAATTAGAACATCAATAAAAACAGAAAAAAAACATGGCATTACGAATAAAAGTAGCCATATCAGACATCATTTTTTGCTGTTGTTTGGTGGTTAATTCTACTGCAGGCACACACAGATGCATCCATGTGTACAGTACAATTTACACAAGAAGATAAACTATTGAATAGGTTTTTAGATGCTACATATGGTAAAATTTAATGCATGAATTTTCGTGCTGCATGCAGGACCTCTATGCCACCTAAGATAGCTGAATAGTCAAAACAGAGAGATACACAATATGTGCTGCTCTTTGTAGTGAACTAGTAGAATAACGAAAGATCCTTACTGTTCCAGTGGTAACTAATCTAGTTTTATTGCCTTTTTAGTACTTACTCTTGTTTCATAATAAAACAAAAGTAACAAAGCTGCTGTAATTACATTTGGATTTCCTTCACATTATTTTGAAGTGTCAATTTCAACTTTATTGTCAAGTAGTTCATCCCAGGAACAGTGTTCATAATTGTCACAAAGAATACGGGTAGATTCATCCTGGCCATGCGGCACAAAATCAGCACTAAATGAAGCTATAGAATCATTACATTGATACATTTATTTTTGTGACTACAAAGTTTTTACCTAGTCTGAGCTATATCATGAATAAAGATTGAAAGAACAAATTAATATCAACTGATTCAGTTTTTGGTTCCATAAATCAGATAAAGTAATAGAACACCTGTTTAATTAATGTTTACAAGTTTCATTGATTAATTAACAGCAACTTCACAGCTGAACAAATAAAATCTTCAGTTTAACATCATTTCAATCCTGTGATTCCTTTACTCAATAATCAGCTCGATCAAGGGTAATTAATAACAGCTAATTTGGAACAAAAATCAGCATGCACTTTTTTTTTTTAACTGATGCTCAACTGAATGAATGGTAATGTAGAAAGCTGTCTGCTATTTGGGTAACAGGAACAACACTTGAATTTGCACTTGACACTTCACAAGTCATTCTACTACCCGTTGGTCTCCTGCATTTGGATGAGTTGTGTCTACCGTCTTTGATAAATGAACTGTGTGATACTTCCGTACTCTCTTTGGCTGTAGCCAGACCCTTCTTTTGCTTGGGGCAAGCCTTTCCTATGCAGAGAGCAGCCTGAATTCTAGGTACTGAAATGTGCCCTTTATAGCACTCCCAGAAGCCAAAATGTTTTTGTGTTACTCAGTTGAGATGTTGGCAGCAGAGAGATTAACAAAATGGAACATGACATCCACAGTCAATTTTCTTGTTTGGTTTGACAACCTATAATGGTTTATCATCCAATCACAGAAATATACTCGCCTGTGTTCAGGCACTATAGGTCTGACAACGTGGGCATGACATTTTTCTTTTGGCAATGCACCTCATGGAAAACTCCACAGGTTGCATTCCATGAATTTTCAAGGCCATGCAGCTCATCAGATTTTCCTGAGGCCATGCTAGAAGGTCGCCTCCCATTCTGTTGCAGCTCATGGTCATCTGACATGTTTATGTCCCATTCTTTGGGATCCTACTCTTCATCACTGTCCCAACTGCAAGTATACCCATCACTTGCAAGCATCAAGCCGTTTGATGGAGATGAAATTCCCATTAAAATCAAGCTACTTTCTATTGGAAGCAACAGTATAACTGCTTTTCCTCATATTACTATTTGGTGTTTGTCAGCCAGGCTACTTCAAAATCTAGAACTAAACCATTTAGTCCACAATGTTAAATACTTTCAATACTGCTAGATTTGGCTTACCAGGAAGTAATTTCTGTAAAAAAAAACATTGGCTCATTGATGGCCACCTTCCCTGGTCTTTGCAAGTTTAGGCATTCCCTTGGTTGACTCTCCTTCATGTGTAATCCTCTAGATTTCCTCCAAGACATTCAAACCATTGGTAACCTTTACAGAATTATGGATAATAAAAACAAATCAATCTATTATTTATGTCAGCAAATATGGGTACGCTTATCATTGCTCCACAGTACATTCATATTTTAGGATATCTAAGACATGCCGTACACAGAGATACTCCAAAAAAAGTTTCTTCTCCTCCGGAGTGATGATTTCTGACATCATGATTTCCTCCTGGCTGGTAGGTAGAGACAAATTCTCAAGGACTTTGGCATCTTTCAACTGCTTAAAAGTAGTTCATTAGACTTTAGCCATCAATTTGCATTAATCTTAAGATATGGAATAAAGAGGATTTTATTCCATCAAGTTGCAATTATCTGCATACATATTCATAAATTACTGATTAAAGATACATTAGAAATATTGAATATTAGGCCTGGATATCCTCTTTAAGATACAACAGGGCTTTGAAATAAAGATTTCTAAAACATGCCCCCCACAAAGGGCAAAAATAAATTTCTAGTTTGGGTAAGGAGGGGAAAATAAAAAAAATCAACACTTAAGCCACCAAATGTGGTGACAGAATATAATTCCCTTGCCACTCTATATTTATCTTTAAAATAGCACTGTTTCATAGAAAATGATAGATGTAACTTAAATCTGTGTGGGTTTTGTGAGTATTTTTGGCATATATTATTTGAATAACTTAACATTTTTACACACTGCCTCTGAGGTTCTCATGACTCTTCATATGTATCCCCTGCAAGCTCTATTCCACCACCAGACAACCTGATTAAAGTAATCAACTAATCTTCCAGCTCAGAGTAGGCTGAATACGTTGTGCTGGAGATCAAATACAGCATACACATGGTGTGACCAGGGGTACCTGAGGAAAAACTAGGGCAGCTTCAAGCTGACTGGATAGCAGAAGACAGCAGTCACAGGAGCAAGGAAAGTTGGAAGAGGAACCAATTGGACTCAGGAGTGGGCTGTGTTACGCTGTAGCATGAAGGACGGGGAGATGCAGAGTGTCACGCACACACGGAAATCTCTCTTTCTGCAGGCTGCAGACAATTTAGTACCCTGAGCTGCACAGCTAATGAAGTGCAGAGATGTTGCTACAGAGTGTCATGTTCACAAGTAGCCAGTGCATTATTCAGTTTTCACTATAAATGTATCACGGAACATTTCTCGAAAAGCTGTCGACACTAACATCAATAATGTTAAAAAAACGAAGAGAATACGCAGAAAACTACTTTTCACCTGAAATGTAATTCGCACGCAACAGACTACAGACAGAAACATATATTATATACAGACAAGCATATAGAGACAAAGACAGTCCATTTCGACAGTTCTGCAACATGTCATTTTATAATTACCCCCCTCACAATTAAAAAATAATACAATAATAAAAAAAATAAGGTGCCACAGACCCAGTACACTCAACTGTAGCTGCTGTAAACCCTCCGGATAGACAGTCCGCAAAATTCTCTCTTCAGCAGGTGAAATATATTTACAGCCAGTATATGGGCATTATCGGGACACTGCATTTATTTTCTAACAGCCCTGCCTCGCTTTAACATTTCACTTCAATTATAAAAACACGAGCAGAACACACAGCGTTTTACTAATTTCTTCACGTACGCCAACATGATTGATCCCGTTTGAGCAACAAACGGGCTTTTAACGGGTACGACCGTCCGCTAAGTTGTGGGATACTTGGAGCATCCGTTACCCGAAGCGCAGCATTCTGCAGTTATAAAAATGACATCCCGCCCAACTCCTCTCTGACTGGAAAATTCTGGCGGTCAATATGGAAGACTTGCGCTCACTTACCTTTGCAGTACAGTCTTAATAAAGAAAAAAAAAAAACGGACCGTGGGTCTCCCCTGGAAAAAAAAAATCTCAAAGTGAATTTATGAACGCGGTATGTGTGCCGTTTGAATATGTCGTGAATGCTTAAGGAAAAATAAGCGAGGGTCGCGCGTCTCGGTGCCGTCCTTCAGACGCCGGGGTCTTATAATCTCTGACGAGAGTCTCGCGCCGGGGCGCCGCGCGAGCCCGCGGAGCCGCACTAATCTCGCTAATGCCGGCGCGATCAAACCCGCCCCCCCCCTCCTCCACCCCCTCAGCCTATATTTACACGGCAATCTCCAGAGAAACCCCCCCCCCCTACCCCTCCCGTAAAGTTGCCGACTACTGTTTCAAAAACCGGCGGCCCGAACTCAACCCCGCTCGCCCGGCTGAATTATTTAAACTGGCCATCTGCCGGACACTGCCACGGGGCGGGGGGGGGGGGGGCACCGTGCAGCGTTCGGGGAAGATATTTAGCAGAAGCGGTTTACCGCCCCTGACAGGTGACCAATGGGCTACTTATGAGCGCGTCTTATTAAGCGCCGATGGGCGGACGAATACGCAGGACGGACGGCGGCCCGCTTAACCCTTCCGCCTCTTTCGTTGAACTCTAGCGCCACCTTCCGCGACGTGCGCTCAGCGCCCCGTCATAACGCATAGCAGCCGTGACAGCGCTCGGTGGTCTAACACGCTGCGCAAATACAATTTTGCCCATCTTTTTGTTCGCGTCCGCTGTAACAATGCACAGTCTTGCCATTAAACATGTTAACAAAAGACGTATTTTACTAATTCTTTTGCAGATAATTAGAATGTAATGTTTGTTTTTTTACGCAGATCGCCACTAGTGAAATATGAGAATGATCTAGTAGTCATCGTCAAAAAGCATAGGTTTCTATATCATTTATATGAATAGCGAAAAAGAGGTAGTAACAATGGTGAATTAAAAGCAAGTTATCACGTTGTCCCTTTATTATAATAAGCTCTCCTTGTCCGGGTTTATATTTCTGAGCTCTCCATCTGTTGCAAGTTAAGAAGATGCGGGTCTTGTGACATGGACGTTACATGTTTAGGTTAATCGGTCTTTTTCACGCTTTTTACAATGCCAGTTGCGCTTGTGTAATATGTTGTGGCTACCCAAATACACCACAGCAGTCTGTTGTCACTCTATCACCGTAATGCACATGCAGTAAGGAATTTCAGATGAAGCAAGCTTGCTGCCCATGATTTGCGTGCAAGAGAAGTTACTACCGATCTCCATAAACACCGCAGGCCACAAATGTATTAGCTATAATCACTAATGTGCTTGGCCGTTCTCATATTCTCTGTGGGAAGACATTGTTTGTGTTTTTTGGGTGGGGGTGAGGGATCCTATCAATCTAGATACATATGTCTGTTCCATTCTATCATAGACGTCCACCAGACAAAGTTATTAATATGATCTAATATAATACGAAAATGTTATGATAAACAGCATATTTGTTTGCAGTTATAAACGTGCCATACTCCTCCCTACCTTCTTATTTTTTCTGTGGCTGAAAAGGTATACCTTGTATTGTGACTTTTGCCAAGATTACACGTTTTCTGTGATGAGGATTTCAGAACCCTTTCTCAAACTTTTAATGGATTGCATTTCACTTAATAGAAATCGTTCTACTTGAAAGGATTTTTTGTGAATTACAAACATCACTTATGTCTACAATTTCAGCGACAGCCGAGTATGACCATTTTTTTAAAGTCCTAGGCAGCTAACATTTTCTTAGAATAGCCCAACTGTATTGGATTTGGTATTGTTGTATTGTTATGCTAAAAAAATGTTGGAAGCTGTTTACTAATGAAAGTAAGAACATCTCGTGGGTAAATGCTGACTGACAGGGCCTCTTGGTAGGATGAGGGGATAAAATGTGGACCTTCTGCTTCACCGCAGATGGCTAGAATGACCCGCTCATTAATCCTTAACCATCCACTAGTGAACCTGGCACTTTCACTCACTCATTTCCTTAACAAATAACTGCAAAAAATTAAGAGATGTTGTGATTCCATTTTAATTCACATGGAGAATCCCCTTTTAGCCTGTCGAAACTGTTTAATTTTCACGACAGCACTAAATCACGGGTCAGCATGAAGTGTTATTACTGTCATCTCAGACTGTCAGGATTTTGGATTTGAATCTGGTCCCGGCACAGCTTTCCTCCACTCCCACAATGTTTGTGTGGGTTTTTCTATCGGTGCCCCAGTTTCGCAGAACTTTAAAGGCACACTGTTCAGGTGAATAGGTGGCTCAAAATTGCCCTTAGTGAGTGCATGTGGTTATGAGTGCTGTGAAATGGACTAATTGCACAGCTCGTGTGCAACTCAAATTATGCGATATATTTACCGAGATGAGCTTCAGATCACAGTGGACCTCTGTACTTAAGGCATTTGAAACGGAATGGGCATTCATCAGACTTCCTTAACTTTTTAACAACTGATGCATTTTTGGAATTTATATTGTTTTGTATTTGATATAGGATTATGGAAGGCAATATAACAAAATAAAAATAAAAGTATGGAGAATGACTATTTTATAATTATTAAACACAGGATTGGCTGTCAAGTGAATCTCATACATTGTCTGTTGCAAGCAGAAGTTCCATGAATTTGATATCCATTAATAACTTGTGTCAGTTGAACAGCCTGTTTGGGTCAATATAGTTTAATAGGGCTCATTCCAAAAAGATAGCAAACACTACAATGTTTGCAGATTTCTATGGTGCAAAACACATTGAGCCGAGAGTTTCTTCATGACGAAATTCAGGAAGTGGCTCTTATTGACACAGACATCAACCTTTGGGTTATAGGTGTTCTTATAGAACATTTTGAAATGTCCAAAAGGTTCTCAGACGGCTAACGCTTTGTAGCTGTATGTCTTTGTAATAGAGTACGTTCACACAATGCTTAAAATGAGAAGGCTATGAGCAGAGGATTAAATAGCTGTAAGATAAAAGCAATACATCATTCATCAGTATTTTCATTTCTTATGGGCAGAATTCACCTATATGAAAAGGTTATTATAGCTGGATAGTACACACATGAATTAAATGTGACAGAGAATGACCATGTTTTGTAAAATTTGTAATGAGATGAGAATTGTCTTTTTTATAGATTTCATTTTGCACCAGGCCTGTCATTTCAGTCCCATTGCCATGAAGAGAATGATTACCTTTTATAGTTCTAATGACTACATTTATTGATGGTATGTATTCCCAGCCACTGAATAATAGAATGATATTATAGGAAAAATCTGCAATCCATAGTAATGCTTTTAATTTGCTCACTGCTCAACTGAGACTGGCAAAGTAGTGATAGAATATCAGTCAATCAATCAGTTGAATTTGATTTAATGTAGCACATTTTCCACATGGAATTTGATTGCAGTAGATTGCCCTTAGTGAATACCTGAACGCTGAAAAAATGTAATATATCAGTACGAGGAAAGCTGAAATGAAATTCTGACCACTTAACTGATGTGATGGTGATACTCAAAGGACAAAAGTCTTAGTGAATGTAGAAATAAAAAATTACAAATGTAGTTATGTAACACATAGTAAGGCTTCTCAGTCAAGTGCTAGAGGTGATCTCTGGTCTCAGGGCTAGACGGCTCTTAGGCAGGAGAGTGAAAAAAATATCTAAAAGTCTTTCAGCCTGCTTTCAAGCTTTAAAAATAAATGGGCAATATTTTCGCACTGACAATCAAGTAAGATTGTAAATATTAAAAAGTTTGACACTTATGATGATTAAACAGACCCTACAAGTAAGCAAATGTGTTTGGTCACGATAAGTTCTCACACGTTGCTTTGGTACCTTGGTTCTCCAAGGATGATATATGCATACAAGGCATGTTTAACTAACTCTGGAGGTTACACCCACATCATCATTTTGTTTTATCTGGTGTGATGGTAGAGGCTCCTCTGGCTTTAATAGAAACCAGAAGGCCCAGACTTGTTATATGTTGGACAGCAAGCTTTACTCAGGGCTCTGCCTTATTGTTCCTGGTTCTCTGCAAGGTTCTGTGTTCCTTTCTTGTATGCTAGAGCCTTTCCGTGTTTTTGGTTTTGGTCCTGTAATCTGTTTTTCCTGTAATCTGGTTTTGTCTTCTAATCCCATGGTTCTGGTTCTTATGTCTTAGATCCTTTCCCTATGGCCCAGCAATCATTTGCACTTGAGTCATCCACCTGCACACCTTGTTCCCAGAGCCTCTTATACAGTACAGTCAGCAGCTCCAAGTCACACTAGTTGCCTGTTTCTGGTGGTGTCTGGTTTGGTCCAGTTTGGGATACACAATGTCTGAATTTTCTCAATAAAATAAGTTTGCCCAGCAAAACAGGGGTGGCTTTTGAGAAAGCTTTGTAACGCTAAGTAGTTTGTTATCTATCACTTAAAATCGATCGTTAATTAGCGAACACAGCTGCCCTGTCATAGAGACACAGAGATTGTCCAAAATAGATCAGAAAAACACATTGACAGCCTATTTTGGACAGCGTAATAATGCTTATGATTTAATAAAAGCCCAATATTGCAATGTGAAATTCTAATATAGACTATAAATTAGCGCAAAAGGGGGCTCATTGTTTTAACAACTGTATGCAATTGTAGTACATAACAGGGTTGTGCACCATTCAGAACTGACTTGAGAATGACCTTGAAAATCAAATTCAATTAATGAAATTATTTGAAAACACGGTATAGAATCTCAATTTGACTTAGAATATAAGGAAGTAGAATTAAAATGTAATTGGTTTCACTTAAACTCTTATACAAAGTGTACGTGCAGCTTTAACAATACAGCTTAATATTTCAATATGAATTATCAGCATAGTAAATATAGTTGGATAACACATGCATGAATTAAATGTGGTAGAAAATGGCCATGTTTGATCAAATTTGTAATGATTTGAGAATTGCCTTTTTTTTTATTTTACTTATAAATTGTCATACAGTGTAATTGTATAATTATAAATAATGAAAATATCAGTAATGAGTGTAGATACTAAAATGTCACAACTCTCAGAATTTCCTGATATAGTTACAGTTATTCAGTTTGCCATAACTGCTACTTGTGGGTTTGCGACATTTGTATAGACATTAATATAGATTTGTAATGGATTGAAATGTACAGGGCAAACATGCGTGGAAAATGAAGACTAAGTGGATCTTGTAGAAATCAGATCAGCTTTGAATTTAAAAGGATACAGGCCCATTTAATCACAGTCAGTGACAATGACACATTATCAAGGAACCAAACACTGACTTTTTACATGAGATCAAAGAAACCATCACCCTTCAAACGATGGCATCTTTATCATTCAAACAAAGTGATTTGGTACAGTAGGTTGTAGTCTGGCAGACTACACCATTCTCTTATATACCCGGAGAACTTCTCATTAACAGTAAAACAAAAGGCTTGCCAGTCAATAAATATGGAGCTTAAGCTGCAATTTGAAATGATCACTTCATCAAACAGTTGGGTCTCAATTTAAGCTTGAAACATCCTTTTCATCCTGAATAAGGATGTTGATAACTGTATTTGCCTTATTGTAAGCTCTAATTATCTTGTGAATGGAATGGAGTACTGACAAAGGCAGTTGTAAAAATAACTATATCAATTTATGCACGTGCGTTTTTTGTGCATAATATCAACTTACTTTCTAAAACCAAGAGAATAAAATTTCCCTAATATTCCTATTATTATTACTCCTCATTATATCTACAACAAGAAAACATGTGAAACCTTGCCTACCATATGTCAAACCTGCTACCTACGCGTCCCTGAAAAACTTCGCATTCTCTAAAATCGCGTACTAAAATACAAATATCTTGTGGGAAAAATAGGGTTAGGGGAAAGCGACTCCAAAACTTACGACAAACTAAATTTAATTACATAATAAAAATCGTGATACCAGGGGCTGACCATGTATTTCAATGGATTTGAATTGCGAAATAATAATAATGCATTAGTAGATGAAAAAGCTTCCGGGATAGGCTCCGGACCCCCCGTGACCCTGAACAGGATAAGCGGGTTGGAAAATGGATGGATGGATAGATAAAAAGAAAGAGAAACATCTCATATGGGTCTTAATGTCGCGATAGTGTCACGAGACCTGCCTGGCAACCATTGCAAGCCAAGGGGCTGAACTCGCTAACTTGCCCTTAGTGAATCGGGAGTAGTGATGGACAAAACGACGCTCACAAGATTTTTATGTTTTTAGAATCTAAGACTTTGACCTGTGCAATGCGCGGAGGTACAAAAAGTTACATTCTTTTAGATTTCAAAACCGGTTCGACCGATTTACAGAAAAGGTCCAGTTCATAAGCAAAAAAACGTTCACTACCGTTAATTGAATTGCTGTTTTTTTCCGTGCAAGTTTATAACTAAGACCTTGTGTCGTAGTTTGCGTAGTGCTTTACTATTAGTTTGAAAATCTGGCAAATACAAATGTGATTCTCCTAATATTATACTTTGGTACTAATGTATCAGTAGCGTTAGAACACATTCGCGATGTAGCAGCACAGTACTCTTAAACCAGGGGTCTCCAACTCCGGTCCTGGTGAGCTACTACCCAGGAGGTTTGCTGTCCTACCTGGCTTCTAATGAGCCACACTTTGATTGTTCATGAACGGATTGTTCCCTGCCTTGCACCCATAGCCTCCAAGATAGGCAGAATAAGACAAGCTGTTACAGAAAATGGATGGATGGATTAAGTCCTTCTACTTTTCGTTGTCAGTTAATTAAAATGAACCCTGCCTATTAAAAGTGACTACAGTCCATTTTTCCTTAAGCTTCTTTTCTGAAAGGCAGTTGCATTCTTTGCTCGGTTTTTCCTTGGTAACTGGGGTTTAAATGCACGGCATTAGCAATAACCTATAGGTACTTGTCTCTGCTATGTGCACTGAAAAAGGTTTTGGTCTCCTTCACAGCCCATTGATTGTAGGCAGCTTTTTTTTCATTGGACAATGAGACATCGTAGCGCCTGGGATTCTCAAATTGCTGTTCAAACCATTCATGTGTATATGCAATGGTACATTCATTTGAAGACTTTTTCCTTGGATGGGCAGCCCATAGTAAGCACAAGTAAGCTGGCACTGATCCACATACTGTGTTCATTACCTTTGCTAGTAACCTACACCACATAAATTTGAGACCATAAGATCCCCGAGGTCAGGACCTTTGCTATTTCACACAATGAGAGGAGAAAAAAAATATATACTGCTCTCCAACTGACCTCAGAAAATGTTGTAACTAAACTAAAGAATACCTAATGTATAATTTAAGTAGACGATATTTGTAAAATACGAAAGGCCAGTCCTTAACTGAATACATTGACCCCCCCCCCAGCAAAACATTTAAAAAAATCTAATACGGGGAAAAAAATTAAAATGCTAAAGTGAAAGTTTTGATGCTTCAAATATTTAAAAACTTGAGCTGCCTAATTTTTTTCTTCATTTATAGCATTTATAATATTTTTTTACAGTTTCTAATTCAGTAAAAAAATTGCAAATATTCTGTACCTACATTATTCCATGAACCTTAAGAATATGCAGGTCATCACAGGCTTGTTTAGTAAAGTTTTGCAAAATATCCATAACTGTAAGGTCCAGGCCAGGGTTCGAATCCGGCCCAGTTCCATGTGTGTGGAGTTTGCATGTTCTCCCCGTGCCGTTGTGGGGTTTCCTCCG
>JAODKL010000041.1:10092524-10102965 GCA_026780765.1 Petrocephalus schoutedeni
GCTTCCGGGATAGGCTCCGGACCCCCCGCGACCCTGAACAGGATAAGCGGGTTGGAAAATGGATGGATGGATGTAAGGTCCAGGCCCACTGTAACTCTGTACTTGATAAATAGGCAGATGATTACAATCTATGAGTATTAGATGTATGCAATACATGCGTTTAACACTGTAGCAGTGTGAACAAAATCAGTGAAATGTAAATAAAATGGTAGCACTGTAAAGTATGTTAATTGTCACGTCCAGCTCCGCCCAGTGTATTCAATCCCTGCGTTTCCTTGTGCGTGGCTCTAAACCGGCCACACCTGAGCCTTGTTAGACTCACCTCTCGTCCTGCCCTCTTGTTGATCACTCATTACTGCCTGGTGTTCGTTCCTCCCGTTACCCCATATATAAGTGCGTCCTAATCCAGTGCTTGTCAGTCCGGTCATTGTTGCTTGTCGTGTCCTTCCGTCCCATGTGCTACCTAAATAAACGTCCCCTAAGATGGGTTACTCTTTGGGGCGTGACATTACTCACATATAAAAAATATAAAAATCCTGCATGTTATTTTTTTGTATTTATCCTCAATGTGGAGAAGTAGCCTAACACATCACATTTCATATTTTTATTACACTGTGCAAGTCATCATAGGATGAAAAATCATTTTCATACTAATAATCTGTGATAACTTGAGCTATGTTTAACATAACATTTTAATATACAATATTTTAAAGGTTCTTAGAGGGAGATGGTAGCCAGAATACATGAAATTCTGTGTTAATACTGAATGTGACACTGCATGTAACGAGGCCATAAAGTGTGTTTTATGCATGAAAAAACAACTTAATTCACATTTTTTTTCATCTGAAAGGTCAGATGCATAAAGGCTAAATTGAAAATCCTGTGAAAGGATGTGAATGACTCAGAGTCAATGATATCCTTAAGTTTACATGTGCTAATTAATGTGCGTAACATTTGAGGGAGTCCCACCGATCCAGAATTGCATTTATATTTATATTATGTTATTTTGTCACTTTTGTCCAAAGCGACAGACAAGTGAGGCGAATAGCACATTAAGCGTGGCTGGGCTGAGCTTCTCATGAACACCACAAGCATAAGTAATATTGGAGAAAGAGCTAGATAACATCTCCCAAACAAAGCAAGAACCTTAATAAGATGGTTATTCAAAGCAGCCGCGCATGCAACATTTATAGCATCCAGGGACCTTGTTGTGGTGTAGGTGAGTAGAGATATTCCTGGAACCGATGGGTCTTTAGGCTTATCTTGAAGTTAGATCCATTTGCAAAATTTGTTTACAAAGTCCAAACCACAAACCAACACTAAGAATTTAAGCTGGACGTAGGTCAGTCAGTTATTAACAGGGTATAGAGGGTGATCCAGAAAGCAGAAAATATAAGCAATGCAAGCAGGAGTGATAGACTGCACAGAGCTAACAGTAGTACTCACATCACAGTCCAGAGTATAGCGATGGTATAAGGTAGAGTAAGGTGCCTGAGAGTGCGAGGTCACGGTATCAGTTGGGGATTACATTACGGATTTCCATGGGCGTTGACCACCTAGGAATTTTCTTACTATTACTTCACTAAAGGTGAAAAAAACCTGATATAGCTAGGGACTCAAGTTACATGACTCACAACTAGACTTGGACTTGGGTGACACATTTCATGACTTGTGACTCTATAGCAAAAATGATGGAATAACTTGGACTTCAGGGCACTTGACTTGAGGCTTGACTTGGACTTGCGATGTTTTGACTCGAGACTTGACTCAGTCTCGCCATGGAGTGTCTTGCTCCCATCCCTGGTTTACAGAATGAAATATAGAAACAAATATAGTAACTGCTTGAGATTAAAGACGCATCACGATTCATTAACGGTGAACAAACACGTCATTGGTATGTGACAAAGACTGAGTCTGTGGTTAATCAGTATATAAGTAAGAGCATAATACTATATTATTTGTGTTCCGTCAAGTAAACTGGCACTGTACTACCTGCTACAGTGCCAAGAGAGGGGAGGCTCCCATGGATGTTGAGCTTCTCATCTTGCTTTGTCAGGCCTGCCCTGACTATCGAGAGGGGGTGGGGATGATCTGCTGCTGCAGGCCCTCATTAGGATTCTCTCCCTAGAGGCTCTACAGTCCAGACTATACATCATAACACCTCCCACCCCAAACCAAGTGCCACCTGCCTCTCCTACCCACCTGCAACACTACACGCCTTTATTCTCCCAACATTTACAGAGCACTCATGTCAACCATGAAATGTATAAATGGCATCCTTGTGCATATTCATGTCTAAGTTAATAAAACTGGCTTAATTACGCTCTCACTCAGTTTAATTACTCTTGGAATAAATTAGTATAAAGTATATTGTGCAACTACTTTAAATCCAAAATCTATTGCTATTAAACGTTACATTTATATCTGTTGTCCTCACTGGAATTCATAAAATGTTTCTGTGATTTTCATTAATTTATTATATATACAGTACTTCATATCCTTAAATGCTACCAGTTTGCTTTACATTTCATTTTAATGCACTAGTTTTCATTACTCTATATTATATGGTGTCAAATACATCCATTATATGTTTTATGCCTTACCGCAAAAACTTTGAACATCTTATTTATCCAACAAAAAGGATGGTACTAGTCGCACATTTTCACTGTTGTGCTTTGTGAAATCGTCGAAAAATATAAAATAGCCCTAATAATGTTTCTGTGTAATCATTGTTCTGCTTAAGATGTATATTCATGATGCTAACTAAATGCAGTGTAGTTTTGTGGAGTCCACAGCCATGTTCAGTAGTAACCTGATGCGTTATGGTTTAGTGCCTGTTTTATTTCATCCTAAAGACAGTAAACAGCAACTTAAGAGGACATACGTAGCATTTACTTCAAAATTTACTTCAGAGATAATTCCTTGCAGCCAGACATCCTTGGATATAAAAACAAGCTATAAAAACATACTCACACCGGTTTTGTTCAGCCGCTTGTCTCAGTACCTCTGGAGTTTTAATCGACACTCAAGCAAGATCAGGCTGTGTTATTCACCGTCTCTCATGTCACAATACCCCCTCCTGAATAATGGGGAGGTAACTAGCACGTAGTTTCCTGACAGCTCATCTTAATTGCATTGTAAACATACCTGTTTACACTGAGTTACATAATCAGAAACGCATACCTTTTGTATTGGCCATTTTCTCTCCTAATGGATATGATTGTTTAGTAGGGGAACATTTGAAATGCTGTTACATTAAGAGAGGTTTACCCCCCCACACCTTTGATTTACGCAACCTTCTCTGCGGGGTATGATTTCAAATAATATGAATTAAAAGAAACTAGATATCACTCAATAATGTGAACTGGACCCATCGGTGTGCAATAAAACGGGTTCTCAATGAATTCATATTAAATACCTGTCTCAGTAAAACTCTATCATTGGCTGGTGGTTTCAAAGAAAAATAAATGTAAAAATAAAGAAATAGCAAAAGCCTACCATATAAACCAAGCAGTTTTCAGAACAACTCTGGGATGGCTGTGGAGAGGATAGGGATATATAAAGCTTCCTAAGGCGTTACATATCCTTTTGGAGCACCGTTAAGGCCAAAAGAATATGGCATCGTAGAGAATCTTCTTAAAGTAGATCATCCTTCCCAAATTGAGTGGCTAGGTAAGTGGGACACTATTCACAGGAGCAGCTAAGAGTCCTTAGCTAACGTAGCAGCCTGTTTGAAAGAATGATAGAAAGGCATTTCTGGAAATGTAAATGTCAGATATATCGCTTGTAGGAGATAACTGGGTAAATGAACAGCAGAACTATTTTTTTGCTGGCTGGAAAGCATGGATTAATACTTTCCATCCCCAAAGTTGTACTGTGCAGAATGATGGTGACCGCATCCAGTTGTGGTTCTTCTCGCTAGCAGGGCCTGGGAGACTTGTCGAGGAGGACACCTGAATATATAGCGATAATAACCAGAAAACACAGAGGAAAACTGAACATTAAAATAGCTCCCACCGAGACAGATTTCGCATTTCAGCAGAGCAATGACCCAAAGCACAGCAACAGCTACAGTGGGGCAGCTTACGAAACAAGAATGGGAATGATGAAGACAAGCTTTGTAAATCCATCGAGAATAGAAAGAACAGACTTGAAGATTACAGCCTTGACAGAGCCCAAACAATTTTAGATGAATGGACAAATATTGCCCAGTCCAGATGTGCACTTATTTGAGTGGTAGCAATAAAAGACACAAAGTGGTGAATAAAATAACATATTTGTTATCTTGTGATATGCTACAGTATATGGCTTTGGGAAATTACTAACTTCAGGAAACTTGGTTTATGAAAAGATCTATTAAAATTCTTCAGAATTTTAGCATGTAAAATACTTAAATGAAAACGGGCCGGAATGTTTACTACTAGCACTTTGGAGTAAATATTTTCTGCTACTGTATTTCCATGGACCAAAGCAGAACTTTTCAATTCACTGACATGACTGCTCACTAAAAACAAACATAACCAGAATAATAATAGCTATAAATAATGTCTGAGCCAGAAATAACGCGAGGCAGAATTAAGGAAAACTAGTACCCCCTAGTAATTTGATCTATTTACAAATTACAAGCCCTGAAAACATACCACACAAAATTAAGCTGATTTTGAATTGTGCCAGGAATTGTAGTCCAATTTTCAGCTTAATAACTGCGTTCTTTTGTACCAAAGGTGTTACTGCTTTTTAAATTTTATTGGCTAAAGTATTTTGCAGCATAAGTGTCCACTGGTGTGTATACTGATATTCTGGGGTAATAAACAACATTATTATCATCATCATCATCATCATCATCATTATTATTATTATTATTATTATTATTATTAGTATAATTGTTGTTGTTGTCATTATTATCCCCTTATCATGTTTATTTTATGCATATGGAAAAACATCACATTATTCTTTTTGTACGAATGAAAAGGCCGATGGATCCAATAACAGAATGCTAATAAGGTCCATCTGACCAGAAGCTAGACAAAAAGTCTAACTGTGACCTAAATTTTTGTACAATTTTTGTGCTTTTAGCCCTTAACATTTAACAGTATCACAGAGGTATTAAGGCATAAATAAAACAACTTAAAAGTTTTCACTTCCTATATTTTGATTTGTGTTTATACTCCAGTTTTATGTTGTGCAGTGAGGTCATGCAGATGTTATATATCTAGATATCTCTACTGATAAATTGTAAAGTCTTAGACAAGATGTACAACAGGCAAGTCTTAAAACAGATCCTTCTTTCTTTGCAGTATTGTGTGTGTGTGTGTGTGTGGTGGTGGGGGGGGGTTTGATTCTGAAATCACCAGCACTCTTTGTGACTAGACCACCTGGAGTACCAACTTGCACCAAGCCCGGATCTTATTTCATGGCCCGAGTTGTTATTCTTAGCTTTGTAAATCTCCGAGCCATAAAACTTGGAATGTCAGGCAATGTTCTTTTACTTTGTTAGTGGTATTGCCTTGAGCACATGTATGTGTGTGTGTGTGTGTGTGTGTGATCTTACAGAAGTCAGTCTTAGTAAAGTGTTACTGATTAATCTTCTGTTCTTGCTAGTAGCACTTGTATAGTTGATGCAAATCCTACTATCCTAAAATAACGTTAAATTATATTTGATTGTTGCCTTTTGACAAAATTGACACCTTTGGTAGCCAGTCTTCAGAAATGTTGCTGTTTGTTTATGTGACAATAAATAATCATATTATTATATCATTAAAAAATGACAAACTTAAGTAAATATAAAAGAAAAAGGTAATAATGTGAGTAACGGAGCATACATTAGTACTGTTCATATATTGTGCATTACAGAACTATCATATTTTTCTGGATTTAAGCAAGCATGACTAATAAATGAAACAGTTCAGTATACTGTGCAGGTAAGTAATACATTTGAACTGGCACTCAGAATATATCAGCCTAATTTACATCCGTTTGACATTTATTCGTCACTTAGGTTTGACATGAGCATTTCCATTCCTCCCTGTTCACATAAAATTGAATATAGTTTCTGTCACGGTCTGCTTGTTTGATCCTCATGTGTGCCACGCCCCCTTGTTATCCACGTGCGTTTCCCCGATCATGCCCAGCTGCCTTGTGTTTAGTCCTTAATGTCTTCCCCTATTTAGTCGGTCTGCGTCATGCTCCCAGTGTCGGTTATTGTGTGTGCTGTATTGTCAGTGTTCATGGTTGTTGCCACTACCTGTGTTTACTCGTCCTGTTTCATTTAAATAAACGTTTGTGAGTCGCAGCCTGCATCATGGGTCGTCGATCCCGCTCCAACCGTGACAGTTTCTTTTTAAAGGAAGGTTTTTGCAGGAATGAGCAATGGGGTGGCTTTGTGGTGCAGTGGTTAGCACTGTTGCCTCACACCTCTGGGACCAGCGTTTGAGTCTCCTCCACAGTTCCATGTGCATGCCGTTTGCATGTTCTCCCTGTGTCATTGTGTGGTTTTTCCCCCACAGTCCAAAAACATGCTGAGGCTAATTCAACTTGCCAAATTGCCCATAGCCGTGAATGTGCCCTGCAAACCTGTAACCTCAGAGACAGGCTCTGGCCCTTGTGACCCAGAATAGGATAAGTGGTTATAGAAGATGGATGGAAAGAGAAAGACTTAAACATGTTCATTGTTGTTTCGAGAACTCTGCTAAATCAGATATTATGTCAAAATGATGATTGTGAAAATGAAATCTATTGTTTGTATTTATTTCTGTTGAATATTACTATAATTGAATTCATTTCTTTTCGAATGGGATAATTTCCAAAAAACGCAACAGCATCCAGAAAAGAGCTCTTAATGAATAAGAATTTGTCCCACTGAGTTTTCGTTGAATTGCAAATATATTACATTCACAGTTTGATGAAATAACAGAAATAGCTGCATGGACCACAATGAGCACTGATTAAGCCTGTGTTGTGACTTTGCATTTCCTGCAACGGAAAACCTTGGATTAATTGGGAAGCCATTTTCAAACGTGAGTTGTAACAATATTTATCAAAGCCTTCGAGTTTACATTTGAGACTGAAAGTCTATTGGCACACTTGCACGTGCCTGTCTGAAAGCATGGGTGTAGGTGATATTTCTGAATATACATTGCTTTTTGACTGTTGGTGCAACACTATAATCAGTACTTCAGGCTGTGTTTACAAAGCACCTCCAGCATCCAGATGGGACCAAATTATATTAGTCACATCACTACAGCAGACAGCTAGTCCCCTCCACTCACTCTGCCGACTCATTGCGGAAACAGAGAGCGACCTTGGCTTAATTGCCGGCAATAAAATGGACTATAATAAAATTCTCATTTTCTGTGAAATAGCTAACTGGATATGAAAAGTAATCGTGTTTATCCGTTACTATGTTAATTTTTTAAAAACTACTTCATTACTATTTAGAATCTTTTCAAGGACCCTAGATATAAAAATCCAACCATACAGGTATTAACAATGCTTTAAAAAAAATATTGAGGCTATGTCATTATAACTGGATGATATAAACATCAAGGGTGACAAGTGTTTCACTAGGTGACAAGCTTATTTTCATCTTGATTTGTTCAAAATATACAAATACATAACTACACACTACAAGACAAAGAACATAATATTAACAAATCTGGTAATTCTGTGGGACACAATATAAACAATATATCTTGCATTTTATTACATTTTTATTCTTTCAGTTTTTTTAGATTGAGTTTGGTTGTGTGAAATCAGGTTTAAGCCATATCTGAAATGAGTCCTCTATTTTTGCCCCACAGTCTTCACTTTACCTGTTTACTAATTGTTTTTGGCACTGTTTGATTAATCAATCATTTATGACAGAGTGCAGTCCTCTGCAGCCTTTCCAGTATGTGCACTAGCATGGCTCATTATTCAGAGGTGATTTGGCACAGATTAAAAATCACTGGTTCAGTGTCAAGCGAAGTGAGAATCAAGAATGGAAATACACAGAGACTGAATTTAATAAGGAAAACATTGCCTTTCTCCCACGGGTGTTTCACTAGCCTCAGTGATTGCTTAGGGTGCTCACAGCCCACGAGAACCCTGTTAGAGAGAAACCTTATGCCCAAACAAAATCCATTAATGATAGGTCACAATTTAGAAGCACAGGTGGACTTGCCTCGTCATACCCAGCCTTGCACTTCCTCCTCATGACTGTTATCGCAATTCTGCTTATTATGCTGCACAGTGTCTGCAGAAAGCTGAACATGAATGTTTCGCTGGCCAAATGAGAAGTACAGCTGAAAATTCAGTTATGAGGCCAAGGCCACCAATGGGTCAATCCCCCTAAAGTTATGAAAGAAGAATTCCTCCATAGAAAGAGGCGGTTACCAAAAGCGGAAACTGTCACAGTGCCTACATCAATGTTTGACACAACAAAGCAAGGGAAGCTTCTCGGGATAGAAGCTGGTCCCAAACTGATCCCTATGTTTTCCATTTTACGGATATTTGAACAAACTGCAGAATATTTGCATCTGAGGAGTAAATTACAGCCTTATAATAGACGAGCAGCCCATGCCAGGAGCACCATGCTGCTAACCAGTTCCTGGGATGTGCTCCAAGCTCACCACGATGCTGCAACAGATATCCGGTGATGCAAAAAAGGATAGATGCACGTTGATGAGAGTAAATTGCATTTCAGTATTTGTCCAACGAAACTGCACAGAATTCCCCTGGTGGTTCCGCCAACTTAAAGAGCAGCTGGATCTCCGTCTGATTGTTTGATCAAACTAATGACGGTGATGAGAAAACAATATTATGATTTTTGATATAAAGCTAGTCCCTTTACCAGAATTTTAGATCATTGTTCGTAATGTAGAAATTATTTCTGAAATTATCCTCATAATTTTTTTCAGTCATTTGTTATGTGACAGGCTGGCTATTCTCTCTGCCAATTAGAATCACATTTATAGTCCTTCAGTGGTTTATAACGGGAGCTAATATCTTGTCCAGTTCTGGGCAGACACTTACAAAACTGTTTCATTTGGCTGACCAGGCAATGACAAGTGTGACTTATCCCTTTAACTTTAATTTTTAATATCTCCCTTGTCAATGTTTTCCACTTTAATATTTCTTTATTCCACGAGGTAAGTAATATCTTCTATATTTCTGTGCTGGCCCTATGCAATATAGCATATCAATTTTAAACGGGTGACTAATTCTTTATTAACAGATTCCCCAGCGAACTGGGCTATGGGCCCAACAAGGGCAGACATTCCTCTGGTAGTGTGTTTTTTTGTTTCTGGAAACCTTATGGCACACTGCTGCCCAGCAGTGATGTTTCCCCTTGATGTACCTGCAGAATGGATAAGGACAATGCTCCGCAGGATCACAGATAATCATTCGGAGTGGTGTTAGCTGTGTGGGGAGCAGATTGAGGATAACTGACCAGCTGTTCACAAAAAGGAGGGCCGCTGAGGAACTGAGACGAATCACATTGGGCTTCAGTATTAACCTAAAGGAAGCTGGAGTTCTGCCTCATGGGCTTCAATTTGGGGTAAAACGCAAAACTGTATGGGAACAGCATTGCTGTTCATATGTAGCCATCTTTTATCTTTTTTTATTTTATTTTTCTTAAATAATAAATTCCATATGTCGACATGTATTTTTTAGGATCCCACCGACTGTTTTGATCAGGCTTGAAGAAGAACGTAGGCGACAGGAATATAAAAGAAGAGACGAATCACAAGAAACCAAGCCCCTTAAGATCCCCCAATCGATATCTGGCAAGCAAGAACAAGCTGCATGTTTCATGGAGAAAGACGGTGCACATATTCTGGCATTTCATTGGCTCTCCTGTTCTTTTGCTGACCCAATCATGGGCGGTGGAGGAAGCAGCAGTAGAGGGAGGCAGGTTTTATATTTCGACTTGGTGCCACCGTGTGCTTTGTCAACCTGATTTCATGTGTTTAAAATGTGATGTGCAGGCAGAATACAGATTACAGAATACAGATTACAGATTACTGATCGGTGCTACTGTGTTGTCATAAACTCCCAAAATCTCCACAGTGCGAAAACCCAAACAGAGAATGTCATTTCACTGGGTTATGCTGAATCTTTGCAGACTGTGTGCTAACGCGGTGTGTTATTCACATGGCAAAACCCTTAATTAGAAAAAATGATCTCATCACTTTTCTAACAGCTCTTTAACAATCACTTGTTCCCAGTTCCACAACCCTGTCCCACTCAGATTCCAATATTTTCTTCCTTCGGCTAAAAAATGGGGGTGGGATGAAATGGTTTGCAATTGCGTGTGTGCAGTTTCCTAGCATCTTGGCCGCCAAAAACTCATGAGAGTTTTACTTACAGAAAAATGTTCTGAGGGCAGAACAAAAAAAATGATTGGTTCAGAGAGATAACCAATCAGATCTTGTGTCAGATGTGTAGGGACCTGTTCCCT
>JAODKL010000041.1:10109401-10127248 GCA_026780765.1 Petrocephalus schoutedeni
CGGTAGGTAACAGCACACAGTCAGCAAGGATCCAGTGTCCCCGAAGCATATGCAGTTAAGGGCCTTGCTCAAGGGCGGTGACATCACTCTGCCTGCCATGGGATTTAAACCAGCAACCTTCTGATCATAGGCACTTACCCACTGAGCCACACACCACCCCCTTTACTTCTATGGATAATAGGTATAGTCCTCTAATGATCTTGAAACATCTAAAATACCATACTCTCCACCTTCTGGCCAGACATGTGTGGTCTATCTGTCAGTTGATGTGTGCTTTATGTCTGTACGGGGTTACAGTAGCATATGTACATCTTCCTGCAGTAGGTTTCCTAAAAGTAAGATCGACATATGCTGTGAGATCTGAGCTTTGAAAATCAGCCTGCTGAGGTCTCAGAATGCTATACAGACAATATTGCACATTTATTTTTTTTCTCAAGTGAACAGAGGGGATCAAAAGACATACACAGAAGTGGTACTGTTGAACCTGTAGTTTTTTTTTTTCATGGCTTGTTTGTTTTTCAATATTGAACTGAGCATGCGTGTTCTCTTCCCAGCCAAGCCATATCCTCTTCAAAAACACTTCATTCAATGTCAATTACATGTTATTACATTTGCTTTCACCGCCAAGCCTTCATTGTTTTGTGAGGGACCACTTGTCATAAAAAACAGGGAATCTGCTTTTATCTTATTAATTTCTAAACATCTACCCACCGTTTCTACCTCAATAACACACAAGCGGTCTAACAGGAGAGAGACTTCTTAACAGAGAAGAGAAATATCTGGCTTTGACAGTTTAAGAAGATAAACTGAAATGTGTGACTTGTGGAAGAGGGCAACACCTCAATGAGTGAATAATAACGGGATTGAGAGTTATTCTGAATTTGCACAATTGTTAAAAAATTCTGTTAAATAGAGGTGAAATGGAAAACAAAAGGAAAGAGTGAAGGAGTAATCATTCCTCCAATCTAAACCACTTCCTCCATTGACTAATTGTTAGTTATCATCATTGATGATATCCATCAGCAAATTAATGACTAGGGTCAGCGATACATTATGTAAAACATCTTTTAGTTATTAAGTTTCCAGTGTGGCTAATTATCATGCCTAACAGTGTCCTGGACCCCGAATGCATTAAGCGGAAAAAAAATGGAATTAAATGTTCAAAAGAAACAAGGCTGGTAGTATTTACATGACAGCGCGCCATCTGCCCACCTGAGTTCTGCTGATCAGGAAGCAGAATTGCAGTGGAAAACAAAATATATCCAGGGATTAATTTTGGATTTGGAACTTCTGTTCTCATTTCTGATAGAAAATGTATTTATTTACATTGAAGTCAAATTAGGTCAGCTTGTAAAACATTTTATGAATTCAGACTTTCACCTCAATTTATTTCATTTAAAATCATGCTACTGTGTTTCTTGACACTGACGTTCCAGATTGTACCAGAGTTTCACGGGTACGGCTTGGATTATTCTTCACGCATGCTAATCTAATACGAAAAACCAAGGCGTTTAAATTGATCAACTCAAGTTCAACTAGCCGGCCTTGTAGACTTTTAAACTAATCTCAGCGCAGAACATCGTGACCCTCTGGGGTAAATTTCTTCATCTGTATGTGAAATTAAAGCTCACCTCTTGTTGTAGTTCAGCATTGCATTAGTATATGAAGAGCAAATCTGCAATTGCTAAATTAATTAAACTTGCCTGTGCTCAATTTTACCTCATCTGAAATTTGAAGGATATTAAGTGAGATCGACCATGATTAAGTCCTTGACTCTGTTCCTCTTTAATTTTTTATCTTCCCCAGCTCAGAAGGATATGAAGGATATGTTCTAAAACCAGAAAGAGAGAGCAGAATACATGCTCTATACTTACCATGTGATTCCTTACAAGAGACTTTTGGGGACCTTGTTTATTTAAGGTGTGAAGATTTCCATATTGACTGTTCAGTTGAGGACTCACTGATTAGCGACACCCATTTTCGTGTCTGTTAATTTATCGCTATATCTTTTTGAAGCTCACAAGCCTGACCAAATGTCTTACTGGACACTGTGGAACATATCGATCACTCCCACAGCACCGGCGGTCAGTAACATGGTGACATCTGACAGACATTCTGATCAAAATTCATTTCTTAACACGGACACAGGTATTTAAAGGTGCAGCCTACATAGGTTTTTTTGTTTTTCTCAGTCAAAACAGTTTGCCACAGCCACAGAAGAGTCTTGCCATAGACATGTGTATCTGTGTACAGAAAAGTTGTTGTTCCATGCACAGTACACTAGTGAATGTAAACAGCACGTCTCTGAATATGATTCCATAGAACGGCAGACGATAGGGAATGTAATTAGAGCCTGAATGGAGAACATGAAATATTGTTCTCCATTTAGAATGTACATTTATCCTGATAGTTTTGCAAAAAATAGATGCTTATCTGGGGGGAAGGGATTTTTAATATTCATTGCTTGAGACTTCCTGACAGCTTATTGTTAGACAGATCCACTGCTTTCTGAAGCTGTGTTTCAAAAGAGATGCAAAAATCACCTCGGAGTGCAACCCAAAATGAACAGGCTAAATATTTTGTTAAAAGTTTGAAGGGAAAATGCATTTTACTCATTGCCTCATATGCTCTGTTATTTTTACCAAGTAGCATCTTTTCATTTCGTGCCTTTCGAATCTGTAATTGAAAGTCTCAAAACACATTGGTATCTCCCCCAAGGAGACAGGGTGCTTATTTACGCAAAGACACGGATGCACCTTGACTGTTTTGGGAAAGTTTAACTTCCAAGAGTCAGACAGCTCTCGGGAAATTACAACTGCACTGCTCGGGTCCTAACTTGTTATGCTGCAGAGGCACCCAGAAATCAAGACCTGCTTGTATACGTTTTTGGCTTTCTGTCATTTAAGGCTCTTCATCTGAATCCCTGGATTGTCAGGGCTTGTCTTCTCTTTCAAAATTCACAACATAATTAAGTTTCTGCATAAAATCCATCAGAATAAACACACCTGCCGATTTTTGAGTGAAAACAAACAAATGCTAATGTGTATACTTAAAAATATGGATTTAAATTTAACTGTTATTGAAATAACTTGTCCTTAAAAAAGTATGTATTTTTTGTTTTGTTGTTCCTAAAGTCCCCATAATACCAGTATCATAATATATCATCCTGCAATAAAGTGCAAGTCATTTTCTTAGATTCAGGATTGAAATACTTCTGATATAATCTAATATAAACAGTACGCACACACATATACATATATATTTATACATATATAAAATTTTGAAAACTATAAAACATATTTTCTAATAAATTCTCTTTACAGTGATGCATTTCCTTAGAATTGCTTTACCGGGATTATAGTTTCAGTATTTTTTTATGTAATAAAAATATGTAATAAATGCATTATTTAATTGTGTAAACATTTAAGGATGAAGCCTAGCGTGCTAAAATGGAACAGGTTCTTATAACATAGCAATTAAAACCAACCACATCTCTACATCCATAAAACCCGCCTAGTGGGGTTTGAGTTCCATCTCTGCTGTGTGTTTGTGTGTGTGCATGTATTACATTGGATATTGCATATCACATTGTGGGGGCCAAATTTCATTGTGGGGAACATTTTTTCGGTCCCCACAAGGGGAAACTCAATTTCATTAAAAATTGTGACTGCAATCAAAAAAGCTAAAAACGCTAAATGTCTTGTATTTTGTTTGGTTACTTATGGTTATGGTTAGGGCTCTGTTGGCCTTAAAGTTGTGATAGTTGGGGTTAGGGTTTTCCCCATAGAAATGGTTGGAGAGTCCCCATAAAGATATGAATAAGTGGACTGTGTGCGTGTCTCCTATGATGGACTATCCACTCTTTCCTTGCACCCTCTAATAGCTTAAATAAGAAATGCCATGCATTCTCCTACGCAGATGCACAGTACTGTCCCAATGAGGTTTATTGAAGATGCTCCCTGAAAGTGACTTGGGAGGCGGAGGTCATGTGATAAAGGCAGGCTTGTTGGCACATTCGCACTTGCCTTCAAAGGACTGGGAAAGGGGATCAAAAGCAGCGCGGCACGGGAGCGCCTACCCCTCTGCCCAGCCTCATCTGGACATCTGCACTCTCATGCCAGCCAGCCAGCCCAGTGCAATCTGGGGATGAACTCCGCTGTTATTAAATTCATGCAGAGACAGCCGCTTGCGCTGTTTACCCTGGCATTGCTGCGAAGGACACAAGGGAACCAAGGAAGGAGATGTGCTGCAGCAGCTTAAATCCTACAGTCCTCATATAGGCTTTTATATGCGCTCGTAAAAGAGAGGACAGTAAATACTAAGCTATGCTAGCACCTATCTCAGGGTGACCAAGTGAACTGGGCCACTGCTATGCCTTGTCATGTCTGAAGACCAAACAAATAAAAATATTAATAAATGATATTTTGGACACATTCCCGTCCTTCCATTAATAGGTTATGAACTGCAGGTATTGTGAACTTAAAAAAAAAAAAAAAACAAACATTTAATGCATCTGTGTGACAATCCCTGCTGGGGGAGAATAGAACCATGTGACACTGGTGGCACTGAAGAGGGAAGATGCTGGTTTACGAGGTGTGACGGCGTGGTCTAGGGCTGAGGCACACCTGAAAAATAGCAAGGCGAAAATTACAGGCCAAAATAATAAACAAAAACCATGCCGATTAACCTAAGCAACGGAAAGGTAAATCAAAAATACACAAAACCTCCCTAATTAGTCATAAACTGGGAGGAAAAGGGATTCAAAACAAACAGTATTGCACTTCAATACTTCAATGACTTCCCAACCCTGTCTATGCAATATTTATGGAAACCCATCCTTCCATCCATTCTTTTTCTGATACTGTACCACTTCTCTGATTTTAGGGTCATTGGAGGTCTGGAGCGTATCACGGAGGCTACAGGAGCAAAGCAGGGAGGAGCTGAAGGAGCAAAGCAGGAGACATCCCAGAATGGGGTGCCAGCACATCACAGGGCACACTCACGCACCAGTCATATTTATGGACATTTACACGCTGTTTACAGAAATGGTCTAAACAAGCAATTCCAGAAGGGCTAGGCGTTAACACAGAATCGATCACACAGAAGTTTACAATCACCAAAGGGCTGGAAAGGTTTTGGTTTAAGGTCACACTGAAGTAAATGTAAAAAAAAATATCGACGAAAAAAAGAAAAAATAATAGATCAAATTCTGGGGGATATTCAGAGACCAAAATAGCACATTCCAAATTATGGATTTATATGCAGACATACCAATTTATACCTTGTGCAGCGATGACGGGCAGCTGGAACTAATCAACAGAGCAGCCCTGGTCACCTGACTGCCCATACTGTAATGGCTACTACCCCCCCCCTCCCCAAGAGTTTGAAACATATAATGAGACACAGAATCTATTTACTCATTTAAAAAAATGTAAATCTGAAATGCAAAAATGGCAGCATGGTGGCTCAGAGGATAAGAAAGTGTCCTAATAGAGGTGTGGGTTCCCAACCCTGTCTGTCTGTCTGTGTGTGTGTGTGTTTTTGTGGATTATGTCTATATTACATGTATTAATGTAATAAAAACCTGTTATTTTTTTGTTGAGGGGGCATTTTTTCAGGCCCCACAAAGATCTGTTAATGCAGTCAAAAATCTAAAAATGCTGTAAAAGTCTCGTATTTTGTTTGGTTACTTATGGTTAATGTTAGGGCTGGGTACAATAGGTGTTAAGGTTGTCATGTTGGGGTTAGGGTTTTCCCCTATAGAAATGAATTGAGTCTCAAAAAATAATAATAATTATTATTACAAACGTGTGTGTGTGTGCGTGTGTGTGTGTGTTTACATGTGCAAGCATGAGCAGTTTGCATGTTCTCCCTGTGTTTGTGTGTGCAATTTGCATGTTCTCCCCTTGTCTGTGCGTGTAGTTTGCATGTTCTCCCCATGTTTGTGTGCAGTTCGCATGTTTTTCCTGTGTTTCTGTGTGCAGTTTGCATGTTCTCCCCATGTTTGTGTGTAGTTTGCATGTTCTCCCTGTGTTTGAGTGTGCAGTTTGCATGTTCTCCCCTTGTCTGTATGTGCAGTTTGCATGTTCTCTCCCTGTTTGTGTGGGGCACCCGCTAAGGCTCCATTTTTCCTCCTACCATCCAGTGACATGTGGTTTAGGTAGATTGTTGTCTTTAATTTGTCTGTAGTGTGTGTCCCCTTTGATAGTTTGGCAGCCCATCTAATGTGTCTCTTGCCTTAAGCTCTGTGTTTCCTGGGACAGACTCCAAGCTTGCAGTGACTCTGAAATGGGTAAGTGTTTATGGGAAAGCCATGGATTATTGATTATCTGAAAAATCACTTCCAAACAACTCAATATTATATCATTGCTCATGAATGTGTAATAAATATACAATTCAAATGTACAATGTTTGAATTGTATACCTGTGACCTCTAAGTGACCTCTGATCTCTAGAGTTCGCACTGTGTGCAAAAATAGTTCCAGGCAAAGAGCATTAATCCATGTAATGTGGTATATATACATCAGGTTTTGGGGAACCTGAATCACACAGTAGAGGAAGCCATGCTCCAAAATGTTATACCTGTCACTGCCAGGAAGAAATTAGAAAATGGAGTGGAAAAGGTTGTAGTCTTGGCACCTTCCTGCCATGTTTTTATCACAGTGAGATGATCCTTCTTCAATACTGAAGATGAACTCAAAAATAAATGATTCATTCCCCAAACATTTCTCCTGAAAATGTTGCTGATGGTATAGTAGCATGCCAGCTCGTTGAGTGTGGGATGTGGCAGCAGTTTGCATGCCTGTTTCACAGTAATCAGCCAAGCGTGGTTCCCCAGACTTCATGTCCCACTGTCCTCCAATAGGAAGGGGGTCGAGATGTCCACTACACCCCCCCCCACCAGGGGCAGAGTTGCCGCTTCGATGCGTGCTGCTGGAGCACGGAAATGAGTCGAGACGGGGACACATGTGGTGGGGGAGGGAGATCTGCCCACCCCCCCGCATGCAAGTCCAGCAGCTGCCTGAAAAAGTGTAAGGCAGCAGGAACATGTCAGTGCTGTTCTCCTCCAATCAGGATTCAGAGCGTGGACAGGCTACAGGGCACCACGAGAAGGACGGTCTTTTGAGAAAACAAGTGAAATGTGCTGTTAGGAAATGTGTGAACATGATTATTATTTTAATAATTATTTAATCTATTTCTTTCTTTGTTGATTTTTTTTTATCACCCATATTATTACTCATTGGTTTACCTCTACCCTTTAATTTAAACTGTTCTGAATTATTTTCAGGTGGATTTCAGACAACCTTTTAAAGCATAAGCCATAATTAAGCATGTGATTAAAATGGCTGATTATGGTTAAGTTGCATCTTCATTTGAAAAGCCTACCCCCATGGAAATATTATACTGATGAAAAATGGACTACAATATCGATGTAATAATTAGAGCTCGTAGAATCTATCATGGGAAAGGCTCACCTCTGGTAATATGTTATATGATTGGATATTATTCTGCATAAATCTACCATAGCCTCATAGGTGCACCTGTAATTAACACTTTAGAGCGAACACCAGGAGTTTTAAATTAAAGCTCGTTAAGAAGATCGGGCAGGGTTAGGGCACAAGTTTTCTTGATTGCAAAATACTAAAATGGATGTGTTTATCATGCCAGGAAGGGAAATGAAGGCTATTATGCTCTGAATTTGGATTGGTAAATGTCGTGGACAGCACTGTCTGCAGGCAACAAGGACAGCATTCTCTGCTAAAACCTAGATTCCAGAAGTTTACTTCTGCCCTGGTGAATCATTTGGAACAGAAAGTAATGTTCTGAGTGTTTATCACTTTCGTTTTTGCATTCAGAGAAATATACCTTTCTGTGCAGACTTTTTTGAGACTGAGGATAATGATTCAAGGTAAAGTAGAGCATAATTCCAATTCAAACAAAACAGTTTGCTGTTTTATTTTGAGTGTCTATTACACCTAGCATCTACTGTATTAACCTTAAGGTACATATAAATGGCTGTGCCTTAAAGTATAAATTATAATATGCAATAAAAGTAATTAAAGGATGGTATTTGACTTGATCTTTGTCAACAAAACCTTTAAAAGTACATTAGATCCAGTCAGATTTTGAATCCATGAAAAACAGTATGTTGCCACAAAATAGCACCCCATATTTTAGAAACATTTTTTGCTTAATGCTATGTAATTTATTTTAATTAGCAGTTGCCACTTATGTTTCATTGACACTGGCTGGCTTTCAAAGGTAATAGTACACTAAACTGCACAGTATTACACACCACATATAGAAAGGCTACAGTCGTACAATCTATATCAAAATGACTGCTTATAAAAATGTTATATGGCATATAAAAATTTTATTATGACATATCAATACAAAATCAGTACACTATAAGAGAGGTCTATAGCAGAGAGGGTGTGCGGTTAAAACACATTATTTGACTAAATATACTGCAGATGATGCAGCGTACATATTTAATAGACCCTAACATTTTTGCTGTTGAATTTATTTCTTTCTATAATTTTCTAGCGTGTCGAGCTTTTCAGGGAGGGCAATGCATCGCAATTCATAGGATGTTACGGTGAGTTAGGAGATTTAACCGGACGAAGCACGTGTTTCACCAAAAAGTGAAGAACTGCATAGTCAGTGTAGCTGCTGTGATTTGTAGGGTCACTCTCAAGGTCTGCCTGGGTGTGCCTGACGATGGATTTTGCGATCTTTAGGTCAAGGTGGGGAAATGCTGTAGTCATGTGTTTATGTTTACGGTGGCCTTCATCTATCTCTGCTGCTTAATGGTCTCCTCCCCCCCCCCATCGTTATGAATGTGATTCTTTGGCATTTTGTCTTGCGCTATTTTGATGAATGGTGTGACAGGTTGGCACTGATATGCCGTGGCTAGCCCCTTCTCCTGAATTGCTTAGCGTGCACCACAACATGTGGGCGGCGAAAGCTTTATTGTTATGCTTCGTTCCAGAATGCGAGCGGAATCTGTGCTTCACCGTTATTCATCGCGCATTTCTAAAAAGGGAAATGATCGTTGTTTGACTCCTCCAGGGGCGCCGGCGGATGTGCCGGCTTCCTCTCAGCCTTGGTTCCTAATTTCCCATTGATGTTTTTATTTATACAGAGAGTCTCGTTTCCTTAGCGGGGCTTTCGGGTGAGAGGGATAGCCCAGGTGGCTCTGGGTACCTCTGGGGATTCCTTGCTTTTCAGGGGCAGGCAGTAGTACAGTAGTAGGGAGGAAGTGGGAACACAGAAAGACAAACAAAATGCTGAATATTTAGAGGGAAAGGCATATGAAAAATGCGCAGTACTACCACTTTATGGCGAGGTGGTGGGAGGTCGACAGACATTTACCCTCCCCGGGAACTGTCACAAGGAGTAAATTGGCTTCAAATTAGAATTATGATAATTGTGGAGCTTCTGCACCTGGGACCCAGATTTTGTGAATCATTGAGGGTAAATGTTGTATGGCTAGCTGACATGTAGAAATTGTCCACAGTATATAATGGTTGATTGTATGTGTGCATGTGCCCTGCGATGGGCTGGCATCTCGACCCGGGTTTACAGTGACCTCTTACCTTGGGCTGATTCATGTACCACCTCCCTCAACTGAACAAAGATAGAAGGCTGGAAGATGAATGGTTAGCAGAGACTTCCCACAAAATTGACTTGCATAGAACAGTGCTCATACAGCTCAATATTCGACTGAAGCAATTCAGTCTAAGTATTACTCTCAAAATGTACAAAAGGAGGCTGCATGAAACCACAATCTTTCCAGGGGTAAGTCAACCTGAGTAATGCCTAGGCTTCCCATTGCTGTGGTACAGTTTCTAATAGGCTTTTTACATTCAAGGGGTTCTTTCTTTTATTCATTTATTTTTGTAGTCTTTTAGCTGAGGGGTTATGAAATCATGGCTAAAATGAGGAAGGCTTGTGACCGACCGGAATGAATATCAACTAGTCATTCCAAACGAAGGGACAGAGCGCCTAGAAACTCAAAGGTGGGAATTTAGATGACTGGGGCATAAAAACAGCAACAAACAAGAATTCAGCGCTAAACAATTACATCTCATTGCTCGACCGGCGATTTGCAATCAACATGACTGATGAACCGTCTGCAGCTGGTACGAATAATCAGAGCGCAAAAGATAAGAATTTGAGAAATTATGGCTAAATATATCATTTCATATAAATGGGAAAGATGGGCTGACTGTCTTAGTCAGCAGTGTCCATTTTTTTCTCAGGACAACATAGTTTCAAAGGTTAATGTTTAGAATATTCAACAGACTTTATCAGTTAATTTTGAATTCAGTGCTGGTGTCATTTTAGTAGCATAGAGGTTTGGATTTAGCTGATTCATTCAGATACAGCCATTCGCAAAACACATATTGGTTTATCATTATGCTATTGCCTATTTATACTATTTTTTGTGGCAAACAATGTAACACTAGCCTTTATGCACAAGAAAATTTGCACATGCAAATCTTATCGTCTCTGGTAGGATGTAGCTATCTGGGAAGAGACAGTGTCACATTGTATTGTTTTGTATTTATTTTTGTTGATAGCTTATACATGAACAATGCAAAGTCACCATCTCTAATTGTGATGTTTTTCTGCTGTATAAGGGGCATATACAAAAGCTTTGCAGTCTCTCTTGAATAGGTTGCCATTGACAACACTAATGCCTTCTGCTCAGCTTGATACTAGGACAGACAGAGAGGGGCTCTCAGCCGCACGGCCGCTCGCCTCTGAGTGAACAGCTCGCACCTTTTGTGGATAACTGATCTTTATTCCATGTAAATGACACACCATAAACATACAGTCGTCAAACTGCCGCTGATCATAATATTCCGTTATCGGGAAAGCATACTTAAGGTGAAATTCAATTTAAAGAGATGTAATTGGTTCCGAGTGGAGGTTGCATAATAAAGATGAATATTAATGTCTGTATTATAGCACTTTCAGTTCAAGGACTATTTTTAAGCCATTTTATAACTGCTGCAGTGCAAACTTTCATTAAAAAAAAAATCCTATACTTGGTAAATTAGGTTTAAATTTAAATAAATCCTATGCTCTTTAAATTAGGTTTAAAAGTTTTCTGTTTAATATTTTTGTCCTATTAGTTACATTTGCAGCTCCATAACCTCTTTCGTACAGTCTAATGGCCATCTTCATTTTCCGGTCTAAACTACTTATTGTAGTTTTTAATTTATTTACTTTTAGTTCTTATCCTCTCTTTTTCATGTCTGCTAAGCTTTTCCATACGGAAGAATTTCCCAGCTAAGGCCTCTGCAGTCAGGCAGTGCCCTGGATTCGCCTCAAAGCCGCCAAATGCAGACGGTACCGGCACGGCACACATCGTAATTGGCGCTGAATCCCACACAGAGGTATGTCAGTTACCCCTGCATGCCACTGACATGTGTTTGCTGGCATGCAGGTACTGAGCTGTCTTCGGCCTGGCAGGCACCAAAACACGTGCACAGACACAGACACACACACACAAACACACACACACACAGACATGCAAACGTGACAGAATCTGGAGGCAATCTGACACTGCCACCTGGAACCTCAGCTTAGCAGTCCCACCTTCATATGAGAGCAGATGACAAGGCAGCCAGGGAGCCAGTACACACAAATCTGACAATTTGGGGATGCACACATCAACCCTCCCATTTTGCCTCGGCATCTAGGAGCACTGGAAACCTGTAGATATGATTAAACTACACTGGTGTATTTACACCCTGGCGTATTTAAGCCCTGGTAAACTCACTGTCATCTTCGTCAAGTACTTCCACCATTAATAAGACAGTTTATGGTGATATAATGGAAAGTGGGGAGAGGGTTACAGTTTGAAGCTGATCAAAAATGCCAGATGCGATGTCCGAAGATAAAGGCTTCTGTGAGTCAGACTGTCCACACGAAAGGACACGTCCCAGAGTACGTCCGGGGAGGGAAGATGGTGTGAGATGCTGACGTGAGACCACGCAGTGACCTTTCACTATGAGCAGCTTGCTCTACTCGAGCGTCAGGTTTTCCCTGAGATTTTTAACGAGCACAGGGCCACTCGACACTGCCCTCATCAGTCTTCGCTTGATATCATGCTGATTTCATGTTTTCTTCTAGGTACATTGTGTATCTCCATTCTCTGTTGATCAGAATGCCTTGGTATCACTGACAGGGGAGAGCTGACTGGATCCAGTGAGAGATAGTGAAAACAATGTTATAGCCTATATATTATACTATAAAATAATACAATATATTATCTTGTATTATATTGTGATATAATGTATAATATGATATTTGAATATGTATTCATGCTTGTTTACATTTCCTTGAATTCTGTAACCGCCTTATTTCTCCCACGTCTGTCTTCTTTTTGTGTATTTCTTTATTTTAAAAATGCAGACACACACGCAAACATGTCTTGTGCTTCTCCAAAGTGCCAACTCAAAAGTGCGCTAACCGGCGGCTGACGCGGAGAAGGCGAAATAACGCGGGCGTGCGCGGTTAATACTGATGCCGCGCGGTGTCAGAGTGACTCCCCGAGAGCGGAGATAAGAGGCGCCTCCCAGGATGCGGCGAGACACAAACACATCGATCCTGCTGACGTACTCCCGAATTTCTCCATGAGCGCAGTGCGGAGTCAGGCGTGGCGCTCGCTTCCCGCCGAATCGGGCCGGCTGTTCATTCTGAAAAATACATAATCAGTATACATTGTCTACTTAATTTAAGCGAGATTTGACTGCTGCCTTATTAAAATATTGTGCTCTGCGCAAACATTCTGGTATTTCTCTGCTCTCCATCTGTGATTGAATTGTAGGCACTTAAATAATCAGTTAATTCTATAAAAAATACTATTTATGCAGGACACATAAACAATTTAGATACAGTCATGTTTTATACAACATGCAACCGTTAAATATACAAAAAATTTTAAAGACAGCAAGGCATATAAATGTATACAAACATCAGCAATTCACATAGAGACATACATTTCATAATTTTATTATTCGCATGGTAATTATACACCATTGTAAGATTACAATAACACTAAATTCCTTACTTTACTGCCGTCCTCATCGGTACTCATTCTGCTGATTAAATACTGTACCACTCTGCCTGGCACATTGCCTGTGAGATATATACAGGACTGAAAGCACCTTATACTCTGTCGAAGGCTTCATGGGCAAAACACGCAAGGGTAAAATTATATGATGCATTTTTCATTATGTTCAGGCTAGAGTACCTCAGGATTGATCCCTCCATTAAACAGTTGCTGCATAAGCCCCGTGTCCATCCCCACTGATTCTATCTCTCACAGGTGATGGTCTCTCCTCTTCCAGACTGCCTTCTATATTTTCTACATGTCCAGCCTACAGGCATCCAATTTCTCAACTAAGACAGTTGCTGCATCCAAGGGACATGAGTCCACCAGGCTCCCTTTCTTGATGGAGTGAGGCCACACATTGCCTAGGGGCGTGGCAACAGCGACCTGGCCAAAACGCGTGGGCGAAGACGCTTAATTAGAGTGTATAATAAAACACGAGTGTCGATTATGAAGTTCTTTTGAACATTATCAAAGGCTTTGTTGCTCAACATGGTCAATGCACAAGTGACGGTTTGTGGCGGTATTCAGACAAATAAAAAAATTTGCATCTAGAGGAATATACTCATTCAGTTCATGGCATTGGATATCAAACAACGATGGGACATTCGCTCGCTTTGAACATTCGCTCGCTTTGGACATTCGCTCGCTTTGGACATTCGCTCGCTTTGGACATTTGCTCGCTTTGGACATTCGCTCGCTATAGACATTTGCTCGCTTTGGACATTCGCTCGCTTTGGACATTCGCTCGCTTTGGACATTCACTCGCTTTGGACATTTGCTCGCTTTGGACTTCATAGGCCCATGTGCTCTCTGACAAATGGCCGGTGTTACCCAACAGTCCAGAGCGACGGAGGTTATACAGTATTAAAAATGCTGTAAACTTACGGGTTTGATGTGCCTAAAATTCCTGCATACGAGCCTGAAATGAAATCCTAAGGAGCCCTCGGTAACCAGAGTTTAGGGAGGTTTGCCCTGACGGGTTACTCAAATATGTGGTTTATGCTGTGTCCAACACGTTAGCTGGCTTCTAAAGGATTTTTGTTTCTTTTGCAGACTCCCATATAAGCAAATCAAATTCAAATTTCAAATTCAAATTTTATTTGTCACATACACAATCATACATAGTACCACATGCAGTGAAATGTATTATCAGTTTCCGACCTAATAAGAAGATTATAGAGTGTGGGTTTTTTTTTATCACTAAGTCATGTTCCACATGTTCTAATTCCTCTGAACAACACAAGTGGAACACAATCTACAACACAAGTCTTCTATATGCTCTCCATCTTCAGACCAGCATACAATCCCCTCCACACTGCCCTCAAGTCACAGACTTCCTATTCAGGCGGCCAATCACAGGTCGACATGAGCAACACTGGCAAGGCCTCTTAAATCATTGCTCCAATTGCACTTCTTATTTTAGCCAGAGTCAGATTACACCCCCCTTCTTTTATTACAATCCCGCCAAATGCTGTCAGAGTTGCAGAAGTAATTTGCAATTGTCAGTGGCAGAATTTTGCAGGGTGCCCACTGGCCAGCCTTTTCAATGGCCAGCAGCAAACTCTAAACTTGCATCACATTTATATGCATTGTAATATGGAAGCTGGAGGAACACAAAACGTCTTGATGAGGAATCTCCAGGCACTGAAGTGTAACATTGAATGCTCTCACTGGTGGCCTGGGACACGCTCAAGACACGCTGAGTTCACCATTTGGATTTTCACACACAATCTCATTCTCCTGTACTCCCATTTATGTCTGTCTGCTTCCTCATAATGTTGACAATTGTTGTCAAATTGAAATTGTGAAATTGTCTTGTGTGTCTTAGCTGGAAACTGGTTTGCAAGTTAGAGTAACCTGATAGATAACTTGAAACTAATTGAAATATACAGTTTGCTACATCAAAACATTGAAGTTGAATAACAAAGTAAGTTAAATGAGTCAGTCACAATAATCACTGCACTTACCATTAATAGCCCTTGCCAACTGAATCAATACCAAAAAGAAAAAAAAAAACAAATTAGCAGAGGATTTGATTAGTGCCAAGGGAAGCTATCCATGAGAAAAAAGAAAAACACAGTTCTGGGTTTAGTGAAGCGCTTTGATGAAGGGGAGCGAATAGGCAGTGTTTTCATAATGCTTCCAGCTCGAGAGAAACTGACATTCTGTATTTCCCTGAGGCGAGAGAAGAGAAATAGCACAGATCTTCGGGGTTGTGGGTTCAAATCCTTAGCAAGTCTATGACTTTTCAAGGTTCTCCCAAGGCTTCTTTGTTATGATTCTCATTTATAAATCTTGCATGTATACTATTGCATCTTTGGGTATTTCTCTAAAACCGCCTGTTAGTTATACTTAAAGCACATCAGGCATTACAAAGTTAAAAAACCTGTTAAAACGCTACTGTGAAACATGATTGGCCACCAGATATTTAAATGAAAATCCAATCAATATGGGCACATTAATTCCACAGCTAATCTAATTTATTCTCTTACTAATCTAAGAAGCTTATATCTTGACCAATTTATTTCAGACAAACTTCATTTTTTAAATAATTAAATCACATTTAGTTCCCGCATGAACATTTTTAAAAACCCAATAAAGATAATGAAAGAAAAATGCATCCACTGGTATCGGAAATATAGGAGCTTGTGATGAATGATTTGGACATGCACAGGGAAGCAGTTTGCTGACAGCACAGGTCTAACTGCTTAAAAATGACCGTGTCTCAGCAATATTTATGCTGCAGGTACCATTAAGCAATTAAATGCAACTATAAACCTTTCTTTGACTGAGAAATGTCAGTCAAAGTGACAGAAAGATGTAAGGGATTTATGAACTATGAAATTTAAACTGGGTAAGAATCGAGCGCTTTGTGTATTCTGAAAAATCCTCCTTATCTTCTCAAGACATCATAGGACTGAACATTATCCCCTAGTAAGTCCTTTCTGATGGTTTGGTTCAAATGATCAGATCTATTCATCTGGAAAAAGCTTTCGAGCACCAGAATGACAGAGTAGGACTCCAAGTGATCATTTTTAGGTAAAGAGAACACTTAATGAACCTACATAATTTAAACAGTTAATCAAAGCAATAGCTCTACTGTGCTCAATTTATGGCTCAGCCTGTTTACTACAAAAATTAAAAATGAGCCTCATTTCATGCTATTTATTTACTTTGATTTAATTGATGAAAATGAGAAATGTTACAGTGGGTTTTGAAATACAGCTGAGTTCTTTAATAAATAGGAAGTGAACACTGGGGAAGAATATGAAAAATACAGACCACTGCACAGCTGTATGCATTTAATTTCATTGGTAATTATAAACAAATAGAATGCCTTATGGCATCTGGTCCCAAGGTGCACATAATGGATATCTGTTGACTGAGGTACCTTGCATTCTTAATACATAGCTATCTAATTATTTATCTGGCATCCCATCCAGAGTGCCCCTGCCTCTTGTACTATGCTTCCTGGGATAGACTCCAGGCTCATTCCAAACCTGTGCTGGATAGATGGTTATGTGAGATGGACAGATGGTTCTCAGCAAAGGAGGACAACACCTTACTTTATGCTGCTGTAGGGAACTTTAAGTTTCTCCATGTTAATGCATTAAAAATCTCCAGTATCAAATCTGTGAAATACACAGTAAAATCCAATGAGTGTTTCTAAATCCTGAAATGTGCAAATCTGCCGGAATCTGCCTCAAATCCCATCACCACTGGAGACCTCGCAGAGAGATCTTTAGAATGTGGCTTATCTATTCACAGCCATGCTGAAGTGTAGGCTTCTGCGTGAGCAGAACTCGTAAAGCAGACACAGATACAAATCATCTTTGAACATCATATTCATATTATTTTGAAATAGGAATTAATTTCTGCTAAGTGTTTAATTTCAACACGGCAGAATGCATCGCCGTATATTTCGGGTGGTTTTACATGTCAACAAACCGCAGGCAATGCACACTTGACGAAATGTGAAGGTAAAATCCCAAGGACCAAAATCAAGGTTGTTCTTTTGCTCACTGCCAGCTATAGCCTCCCCTGCAACTGGAGCTTCACATAATAAGGTTATTAGACTGGTGGTTCACTTAGTGAAGCAGGCAGATGTCAACACATCCCTGCTGGTCCCAGTCCGCCAAAACCTTGGCTTTTTTTTAATCTATTACCAGCCATGAATGGGGGGAGGCATATTTCACACTGTATCTTTTCCAGCCTGCCAGGCACAGGAGGTCATCTCCCACATCATCTGCTCCTTAGTTCACTGTTTCCCAATCCAGTCCTCTGGGACCCACATCCAGTCCATGTCTTTGCTCCTACCAGGAACTCGGAGGGAGCAAAAATGTGGACTGTCTGAGAGGTAGGGCAGAGGGAGCAAAAACATGGACCAACTGTGGATCCCCAAGGACTGGATTTGGAAAGAATGACTTAGGTAATTGAGAAGGCATACAAAAACAAAAACATTCTGCCTTTAAGCAACTGGATAATATCAGTGGATGTCATATCATTTTAATATCCACATCCAAATCCACATATGCAGCTTTTGTAAATACAATTATTCATTTTTTCACTTTTACCTTTCTGCAGTAGACAGAATGGCACTGGGGTATAATGAAACACAATTTTGTAAATTGTAAAGAGGTGTAAATTTCAGATCCAGAAAATAAAAATCCAGACCAAGTATATGTCTTAACCAACCAATTGAGCACTCTGTGACT
>JAODKL010000041.1:10127348-10145851 GCA_026780765.1 Petrocephalus schoutedeni
GTGTAAATTTCAGATCCAGAAAATAAAAATCCAGACCAAGTATATGTCTTAACCAACCAATTGAGCACTCTGTGACTGGTTGGTTGAAACAAAATCTTGGACTGGATTTTTCCTTTCTGGACCTGAAATGTACATGTCTGGTGAACATGGGATGACAAAGAAAGACAGGATGAGATAGACGGTTTTCTCGGTTATACTGTCGCCTTCAGCCCATGACAATAATGACACTGAACTGTGTCACTAAAAGTTTACAATTTAAAAGGTATAACATTTATGACAGTCACCTGCTGCTTTGTTTAATTTATTTCAGGCTTGTTTGTGCCTGTTTGTGCCCGTTTGTCTGCCTTTGTTTTGCCTGTGGTATACGAGATACCGGGGGTTCGCCACAGCTAATCAGACACTTGCGCTTCCCCCTCGCTCCGCTCTGTTTTCCTTCCTGCCCTTGTTTCATGTTCATTCGGAGGCAGCGTCAGTCATGTTCTGTCCATTTTAATCGAAAAGTGGATGGTCCCTGGACGGGAGGGAAAATAAATGTGTATGTTTGTCTTCACTCAATCTAATCTCATCCCTTCCACCTGAGCCCATCCGTGCGGCTTGAGCACGTGTCCAGGGGGCTGGGTAGCAGCCATCTGATGCCTGTTTGCCAACTGCGCACGTGTTTTTTTTTTTTCCCCTGGTTTTTTTTTCCCAGAGAGGACTAGTCGCGCAGTCTGGCTCTCTTTCACTTGCCCATCTTGTTCTAAGTTAATCTCAGCCATTTTACTTCGCAGGTGCTAAGTAGCTGGCATGCACCTGTCCGGAGGTTTACTACCTGGCTACGTGTCTAGTCTGGGGCAAATACATTTTTGGGGTAGGGTCCCAAACCCATAATTGTACTAGGTGGCTATATGCCCAGGCCCCGTTAACAAGGCTAATCACCTTGTGCTGTTTACTATTCATGGGGATTAAAGAAAGAAAACTAAAACAAAGACTAGCATGTGCTTGCTAACGTTGCTTTTTATGTGACTGGATCTGATTCAGAAATATATAATAAGCAGGAAAACAGCTAAGCAAATAAAGGAAATTGTATAAAAGACCCAAAAGGGTAAAGTGAGATATATATATATATATATATCTAATATACCTTGGTCCTAGAGGTGTGATGCAACAGTGCTAACCACTGAACCACTGTGCCACCACGAGGGTTCCATGTCTCTCCCCATGTTGTACTGGGGTTTCCTCTGGTTACTGAGGTTGCTGAGGCTGAGGTTAATTGGACTTACCAAATTTCCCGTTTCAGTGTGTTCTGTGATGGTTGTTCCCTGCCTTGCACCCATAGTCAAAGGGGTAGGCTCCAGACCTCCCGTGACCCTGAATAGGACAACCAGTTTCTGAAAATGAATGGATATATAAATCTTGATAATAGCCAAGCAAACATTAAGTCGGGTCCTAACAGCTTGTGTAATTTTTTTCTGGGAAGAAAGTAAATAAAATTATTTACAAAACAGACCCGAGAAGATAACTGATATTAATTTAACGTGTGAGCGCTTCCATGTAAAATTCTAGTCACATTTGCCTTTGCTGGAGTTAATAACATCACAATAAAATTGTCTGTTCTAAAAAGACTTCTTCTCAATACAGTGCACCACTGATACTTTAGCTTGAAATCCTCGTAATGCTCTGGAATCTTATAAACTACAGTTTGTTGTAGTTACTGGATTATTTGCTACTCTTCTGCAAAAACCATGGATAAGTAGAACTTACAAATGGTGGCCACGCCGCCCCCCCCCCGCCCACCCAAAATAAAAGATTATAGATTAAGGATGCTTTGTACTGCATTATAAACTTAGGTATCTACAGTGCATTATAGAAGCTAGCTAATTATTTGCAAATAATTCTGTAAATAATGCATAATGTTCATGACCATAATGTTTATGCCTTTTTATAAAGTGTTATAGCCATGTTCATAATACTATGAATGTGTTACAATGAATTAAAAGAATAGTTATTAGGCTTTATGAATATGGGCTTCATAGGAAGTGTCTTTAGAATCTGTCATTCCATCTTCCAAATAAAATGCAACTGCTCTCTTGTAACTATTGTAACCAAACGACTGTATTAGTCATAGATTATTTAAGAGATTTTTAAAGGATTTTATAACAGATTTTAAGACATGGTATGGAATGGTATCATGATATGCTTATGAGACTGTTGTGACAGTGCTATACTTATGAAACTGAGCAAGGGTCACTGAACATTGTCACTAAATTTTGCACTTGGTATAGGCCTTCCTGTACGAAATTAAGAGCAAATGTGTGATGCCCTTGCTCTTGGTAGATGACAGGCTTATTTTAGCACCAGCCCTGTATATAACTGGCAACTGTGCAAATGAATGCTAGGGGCAAGTCAGCAAGCTTTCTTTTAAACACAACTTTCGGGTCTCCGGAAAGCCTTAGTTGTGCGTAAAAATCAATTCACGTTCCCTGCCAGATTCTCTGAGCATCAAGGTCACGCCCGAGGCAACAAAACACAAGACCACTCTTTGAGGGGGCAAGAAGAATCGTTGTTTGAAAGACCCCCCACAGGACTAACTCACAGGTGTCTGCTCCAGTACAGGAGTAACCCTCTTTATGTACCAACAAAGCCTCTTGAGAAAATGACACACTTTGCTTGTAAAGGCCTTAGGAAACAAAATAGCATGTCTGGGGCTGTCAAATTATTATGAATGTTTTTCGTAACAACATCATTATAGAGCATTCTTTTTCTGAAACAGGAGTAAGTGGGACAAAGCAGTTCTTCTGTCAGCAGCCTGTGAAAATGATCAAAAAACTAGTGGACTTACACGATCACCAAATTGCGCAGGTTAAGGTTGTGAGCCTGTTTTTACAATCGTCCTTCCTTTCATGGACGAAAATATCATACATTTACATTCTTTGCTTAATTAAGGCGCTTATTGATAGGTTTAGCTAATACTTGAGATTTCATTTTATATATTTCAGTTCTTCTATCCATCCATCAACTGCTTATCTGCTGAATTCAGGGGTACCCTCTACACCAGTGATTCTCAACCTGGTCCTTGGGGTCCACGGTCATCAGGGACCCATGTTTTTGGTCCCTCCCAGCTCCCTAAAAATGTGGACTGTCTGTCAAGGAGCTTGGAGGGACCGAAAACACGGACTGACCTGGGGGTTTGCTCTAGTCAGAATGCCTGTCCATTGCAGGGCGCACACTATCAGAAATACAATGAACATTCAGTGACTTCAGGTGGAAACCCACGTGACACAGGGAGAACATGCTAGCTCCATACACAGAGAGAGGAGGCGAGGTACAACCCCCTATCCCGGAAGGTGTCAGGCAACAGTACTACCCACTTTTATTCTTCTGGAGAGCTTCTAGCTGTGATAAATCCTCCCAAGATCCAGGGCGAAAAACGTTTTGGAATATTGATTGTTTTTTACTTAAATGAAGTGCACCCCCAAAACATGTGATGTCATCTTAAAGCCCTAATTGTCCTCTTTAAGGAACAACAGGACTTAATAAAGTGAGATGGGAAAAAAATTATGTCCTCTACAGAGGACAAAAATGAATCACTGGATCTCAGGAGGACATGGAATGTTGCTCTAATTGGTATAACAGTGTGTTCTGGTTGTCATGTAATGGTTCATCAGCAAGTTTACAGTAAGCCTTGTCTTCCTGTCTACCCGATGCTTATCTGTTTGGGTTGCTTTTATGATATTAAAATGTGTAAAAAATTAAATCTGAATTATTCCTTTTTACAAGCCATCCACCCATCCCTCCATCCATACATCCATCTGTCACACTAGCCATCCTCATAACCGTTTATCCATTTTAAACTGGCTGACACCCACAACTTGGATGAGATTCTGATATGCTATTTTATATAATAACAGTCCAGTGTTTGTGTACTTGAACGGATGGATAATAATATGTATGGTGCAATACACTGATTCACATTTTAAAAGCAACATAATGTATTTAATCATCTGTGAAATAAATAATTATTTATCATTCATAAGAGCTGATACTCAGAACCTTTCCTATTCTCTTTATAGTACTGTTATGCTCACACTACATCAGTCATCGTATAAGTGGATTTCAGTTTAGCTCAGACATGTTTCTGAAGGAAAGTGCAGGCTTCTAGGGGCAGGCGGCCTTTTTCCACCTCTAATGGATTCTGGTTATGATGTTCCTACATGAACGCAGGTTCAAGTTAAAGCTGCTTCTGTGGCTGCTCCTTTGACTGGCCGAGAGTTTCCTTTTTGCTGGGTGGTTGGGGAGGTCTCATTAATATTCATCAGAGAAGCGCTACCTGATTGGCTAGTGAATGTCTTAGACAGAAAAACCAGGTAGCACGTGTGGATGGGGGGCACATTCACCAACCAAACAGGCAGAGCTTCTGTTATGAATATTACTGAATTGACCAATCAGGTAGTGCTTATCTCATTAATATTAATGAGACGTCCCCCATCACCCTGCAAAAAGGAAATTCGCTGACTGGCCATGCCTGAACAGCCAAGGGGAAAATGCAATGGAAACATACAGTATCCTATTTCTGAGAAGTTAATACGTATATCAATATTTGTATCATAACAGTTATTTTATATTAAATGCATTGTTTTTAATTTCTTTAGTTGTGGTTTATTAGTTTTTGCATTAGCAATAAATTGATATAGGTAGATAAATCATTCCATCCATGCTACCTTGCCCTATACTTTATGTGGCTCATCATTGACTGTTCTGGATGGAAGGTGGTATACAATGATGGATGGTTGTAGGAATGGAAGGATGGATGAACAGACGGATAGATGATGTGTAGATATACCAGCATCCCAACTGCAAAATTGACCAGGTCAAGGTGTGAAGGGATTTCTCATATAAAATTCAGCACCAAATGTGCTGACCTAGTTACCTTGTTTTCTTTTTTAAGCCGTCTTTAATGCATCTATCACTAAATGGCTTTATAAATCGGTTTTAGGCTTTTTTATTAAGAAACTGAGTTTATGAGATTATTGATTGCTGGATGAAGAAATATGAAAAAAGACATCACAGTATGCCACTTCCACATTCCCATATCCGGTGTGGAGCTATAAGCTTTGCTCACTGTATTTTTTACCCAAGATTGGTAGTTAATTCCTTGTCAAAGCCGAAGTTATATAAACCCTTATAAAGAGTGAACTTGGAGCGATAGTAAAGTAAATGATAACTCAATAGCTGTCGAAGTATGCGTTAAAGAAAAGTGAAATGGTTGTAGTGATCAGTGATCACAGTTCCATAAACAACAGCATAATAATAATGCATAACTATAATTGAATAATGTGAATATTAAATCTGGAGTGGCATGGTGGTGCAGTGGTTAGCACTGTTACCTCACTCCTCTGGGACCAGGGTTTGAGTCTCTGCCTGGGTCCCATGTGGGTGGAGTTTGCATGTTGTTGTCGTGGGGTTCCATCTATCCATTTTCCAACCCGCTTATCCTTTTTGGGTCAAGGGGGTCTGGAGCCTATCCCGGAAGCTACGGGCACAACAACCCAGGACGGGGGACCAGCCCATCACTGGCCACACTCACACACCAGTCACTCACACATTCACAGCTATGGGCTGCGATGGGCTGGCCCCCCCATCCCGGGTTGTGCTCGTAGCTTCCAGGATAGGCTCCAGACTCCCCGCAACCCACAAGGATAAGCACTTTCAGATAATGGATGGATGGAATATTAACCCCTATCCCGTGTTTGGGGTCAGTCTGACCCCAGAGCATCATTAAATGTGCCTACTTGTCCCTAGACTAAAGTTTTTGAGAATCTAGCTTGGCATTCCAACTCAGATCACTGGGAGAACCGTAGAATATTTGAAGAGAAAACCCAATTTATGTGTGCATCTAGTAAACACAAACACAATAAATAGTCATCTATCCATCTTCCAAATGCCTATCCTGGACAGGAGAGTGGGCACAATAAATATAAGAAACACAATTACGCAGTACCCAGGGTACATTTCAAATATATCCTTTTTTTCTTCTGTAAAATATTTAAACCATTTGCTTCAGTTTCGTAAACAGAAAGTAGGGTTCATGTGAAGAAAAGTGAAGTGAAATGAATAATGTGAAATATCTGTGCCCATATCATAATGTAAGTAAATCAATCTCTATCTGGATTATCTTAGGATAATGCTTCTTTGCAAAAGTAAGTCATTTCTAACACCAGAACTTCATCGTTATGAGCTGCAGGCCACATGCTTTCATGTTTAAATGGCAGAGAGATTATATGCAAAAGAATCTGGTTCTCAGCTGAAATGTGGAAGTACTTACTGTACTAATGCTTATATAAATGCATTTAGTTCACTTTAAATTAGCTCTTAATTCTCACTCTACTCCCTAATTATGCTGTGAAACAGGACCTTCTGTTAACAGGTCTAATAATTGGATAAAATCACCATTACATAGGTTGCAGCCCTGCTAGACATTTACTCTACTGCGGCCGATCTTGATTTTTAAAGTGGCCTTCTTGTCCACCACAGAGAGATTATGCGCCGTTTGTTCTAATAAAGCTCCACGTTTAACGATGTGTTGCGTGTGCATAAAAGCAATTAAAAGACAGTTGTGAAAATGCTTGGTTCAAGTATTCACTTGAATGTGGTTTGGTTGCGCTATTGTTTGATCATTTTAATGCAAGGAAAATCTTTTAGAAGAATTCACAGGGTCAAGCCAGTACCGCTGTGCAGTTGGATATGGGGCGCCTCTTATTAAAGAACTAGTAACAGTGAGCACTAACCAAATAAGTCTATCTTGATTTTCTTAAGTAAGTTAGTTGACTATGTAAGTGTGTATGGATGATTTATAGAAAGGCAGAGACGATATAAAGCATAGTGATACTTTGTTAATGCCATAATGGGATAATCTTATAAATAGAGTTGATTTGCGTGATTGTTGGATGCTTACATGCAGCATCATAATGGTTCACTGTCACGTGTTATGTGAAGATACTGAAACATCGGCACCTCAAATCGCTGAGTGGAAATGTTAGGCAGAGAAATACAGCCAGCCCGTCCTACACCACTAATCATGCCATGGTCAAAATCACTGAGATTACGTGCCTTCCCCATTCTGGTGTTTGATGTAGACATTAACCGAAGCCGCTGACCTGTACCTGCAAGATTTAATGAATTGCGTTGCTGCCACCTGATAGGCCGATTGCATGAATAAGCCGGTGTATGGGTCTTCATAATAGCGTGTTCAGTGAGTGTATTTCCATTCATGACAAATACAATCTTATAGAAGGTATTTGCCAGTTCAAGGGAGAAATGCTGGTAGAATAAAAAAAAAAAGAACAGCAAGAATTATGTTAAATTCAAAAGCAATTTTAAAAGCAGTTGGTAGAAGTCAAAATCGGTCACATCAGCAGGTTTGCGTAACGGAAGGATTGAGGGTCACTATCGCTGCTCCAGATGCTGTTACTGGAACAGCAGACGGTGTTTTCCTGCGTGCCGGAGCTCCCCCGGATGGTGCAGCTTTAAACACAGCCCTTTGCTTTATCGCAGCCCTGCCTAAGGCAGTGGCCTAGCACTAGCCTAGAATCCCGAATGGTTCTCGCGGTGCCATCTGTAGCTTCCATTATTAAAAGGCCAAAATCACTGCCGCCCTGCAGATGGGTCGGCGAGGCGTCAGGCGCTTCCCCGGCCTGAGGCAGCAGGTTTCACCTAATCCAAGCCTCCAAATGAGGGCCATTTAGAAGAATCTGCATGTAATGCCCGCCTGGGCCATCAACTGATAAATAAGCATTCCAAATGGCTCGCACTCTATAAATATTCCTTATTTAGCAATTTATCATTTTTATTGACCATAATGCACTGCAACATGCAATGAATAAGCATGCACTGATTGGAAAAATGCTACTGCATAACTTGATCAAGCCAGCAGATTTTTTTTTTTTTTCATAAAGATGTTAGGTATAATCATTTCAATGACACAGCTATGTCAGATGCTGCAATTTTAGAGACTGAATTACATAGGTGGTAATCAGCAGGACATGAAAATTTCTGTGTCGTAAGCACATGGCATCCAACAGAACTGAGCAGGTCTAGAGTGGGATTAAAGGATTAATAATCGTTCCTGGACTTTGGGGTCCCTCATGGCTCCAAGGAAAACTTTATTTGGGGGGGGGTCCTAAAATAAGTTTACATGCCAGATGTTTTTTTAAGGATGTCAGATGACCAGTCCAGCTGTGGATTCAAGTCACTGTGCAACAAATATTGAAAGAGTGGCATGATGGTGACAGTTCAGCATACCAGACTGACCTTATGGCTACTTAACTCATTGTGGACAATGCATGTATATGAATGAATAGGAAATAATTATGTTTATTTGGAGCAGCAGTCTGCAAGACCTCTTACCATCTATTTTTCTTAAGGAAGTAGACTGAGGAGAAGGGTTCTAGCCTTGAGTCAAGTATGACCTCAGGCCTTCCCGTGTCCCATTATGTAAAACACTCCAGACAAGGCCTCTCCACAGTTATTACCCCTGGCAAATCCCATTTAATGAACCATTGGTGATGTGTTGTAATGATGAAATGTTCTTCATCCCTCATGTAAAGGACAGTAATCATTTTGATCTCATACAGATTCTACCCCAAAACGACATTGACAGAGGCTAGATTAATACATTCTTATGGGCTCCGTGCAGTGTATGGACAAGAAAAATCTTGTGTACCGATTATAACACCCCACAAGGACAAACACCTTCAGCAGCCCTGGTTTGTAAAGGGGCGAAATACTAGGAAATATAACACAGTCTTCTCCAGTGTTCATCTATTGTCAAAAGTAGCATAATTAATACAATTGTACAAGTATTTCAGTATTTTCAAGGTCTGGACAAAGTGCAATTAAGGTCCCCATGTTGTCCTGGTAGGTTGGGCATTTCCTGTTCTATAGGCAAGCTAAGGGAACATAGCAGTAGACTGTAGGATCCCATCCCATTCAGGGTATCTCCACACTGAATCTCAGAGACAGATGTATGCTGGTGCTAGATACTTTTTTGTTGCTTCTGGAAAATGTGCAAGAGGCAGATGTTACTTTAGGTGACCATCTTCACTGGCACACTGGAGTAGGCCGAGTGGCTCAGCGGGTTAAGCCTCTGGGCCTGTGATCAGAAGGTCAACAGCCCAAGTCTGGCCTTTATAAAAGAGTCGCGTGTCCGTGGGCCCTTGAGAAAGGGCCCCGAGCTCCACACAGGTACCATAGATGGCTGACCTTTGCTGCGATCCCCAACCTCGCTGTTGTCGGTGTGTGTCTCATAGAAAGTAAGATAGGGCAGGAATAAAGAGAATTTCCTCACAAGGATCAATAAACAAACAGAAGATTCGCCCACGTAAGGTGCCTATACGCCAAATTTTTTATCATCTGCCTTACATATGAAAGATTTAAGTAACACCTCGCAGATACTTAGTAGTAACTCACAAATCATGAAAGAAAATGTAGTACTTGAGATTTCATCACTTCATCACGATTCATTAAAAACATGAGATCAGTATTTCACTTGTGTTATTCATGACTTGTTCCTTCAGTATTTCACAAAGTTTTACAGAATTATCAGATAAAATATAAAATATAGTAAATGCTTGAGATTTGGTTCACAAATGATGAACAAACATGAGATCAGTATATGAGTAAGACCTGGCTTGAGGTTAATCAATACATAAGTAAGAGCATAATACTATATTATTTGTATCACCGAGATGGAACTTCATAGGATATGATATGTAGATCAGTGACATGCTTCTTATACAATGTATAGGTTGCATTATCCAGTAAATGATTTAATAAACATATACACAATAAGGCATGTATAGATTAGCCCTGAAAAACAGAAAGTATTTGGTTAGCACAATAGTCCAGCAGAGCTAATGGAAGATAACAGGCTAAAAGATGCAGGTTATGTAGCATCACAAACAAAACAGCCAGTTTCTCATTTGCTGTGAGCCTGTGTCTCAGTGGCTAGACAGCCAGGAACACCGGGTTGCCAGAGCAGGCAAGCTAGCTCATAACATATGGTTGCATATGAGTCATGTGACAAGACACCACCAGCACAGCCAGGGTTGAACTGAATCCTCCTAGTTCTTATGCAGTAGAAATTCCTTAGCACAGCTAGGCTGATGTCTGGGTATATATCATAGGATGCTACAGAAATCATTAGCAGAATTACGACATTTCCAAAAATGGATGATTAAAAAGCACACTCCTCATTTAGATAATCACTAACAAGACATTTATGAAAGAGATCAAAAGAGAGATTAGGGGTCTTTGCATTTCCAAAGGCAACTATTTAAATTTGAATAGAGATGAATAAAAATCAGTTGAGAGCTATCACACATTGTTAAGAACATCATCTTTTTAAAAGGCCTGAGCCTTTCAGGTGAATTAAAAAAAACGTTCCTCTTCGTTTCTAAACCTTTAATAAGTACAATGAAATTGTGCTTCCAAACAATCTCTTAATATAAACTTTCTGCAGCCTTTCCCGTTTTAAAAATGTGATCATTATTATAAGGTAAGTTAGAAGGTTAACAGATGGATGTTTTACTGTCAAAAACTGATGTTACCATATCATCAATTTATCTCGCTGAAGAAATGCTTCTTCATTCTGTTTGTTTGGTCTGGATCTGATTATTTCACATACAATGTATTTTAAAATATCTGAAGTCTTCTTAAATTCTCATAAGCCTCTGTGGGTTTCTGTAGGCATAATGTAACACATGTTTTATTCCTCCAGCATTATTCAATCCAGCCATGGTTCCTGAACCCCTTTTTCTGTAAATTTTTCAAAATGGAATTCAATTCAATTCATTTTTATATAGTGCCCTTCACAACAGAGTTGTCCCAGGGCGCTTTACATGGGTGTGTTTGAATACATTGTTATATGCAAGGCAAAACAGAGAAAACAAAACACATACAAGAAAAATTCAGTTAGATAAATCACTTCATTGAACAGGCCCTGCCTGTTCCTGTTGCACTCTATGTGGCCACCTCTCCTATTAAACATCTCCAAGTAATTATGTTTCTCTCTGCATGGCCAGTGACCTTGGAGTGCTGTAGTTGTCAAAATTGCTTTTAAATTTCTTTCTCTTGCCTACTGTCTTTTTTTTCATTGCTCATGGGTTATGCCGTTGTAAAAACAACTCAAATGAAAAACAGCACAAATCATGGTGGTTCCTCCACTGGCATTCAGGAAACCTCTCTTCATTACTGACCAATCAGTTTTCCTGACAGAACAAGTTTACAGACATTCCTCCACCTAAAATGTTTAAGAGTTTGGTTTTGAACTGCATTGCTGAATGTCTAAGGCATAGCTGAATTCACAGGAAGCAGAGCCATCCATTATACCAAGGGCAGACAACCCTGATCCTGCAGTGCCAGTATGCAGCAGGTTTCCTTTTCTACCTCATGATATACTATCTGCTACTATCTGTTACTATCTGAGCTTAAACCTCATGCAAGACTGAGTAAGAGTAATAAGGATATACTGACGTACTTAGAATCAATGTCTATGAAGGCCAAACAACAAGTTAGAAACCCAGGAAAACAGCATATTATCACCCTCGTAATATTCTGCACTAGGCTGCCATATGTTGACTGAAAAAGACTAATACATGCTTTTGCTTCAAAAAGAAGAGAATACTGTAATGCAGTCTTGTCTGGTCTACCTAAGAAATCTATTTGAAATCGACAACAGGCCCAGAATGCCGCTGCCAGAGTGCTAATACACACCAGTCTCAGAGATCACATCACACCTACTAAATCCCTTCACTGACGTCCTGTGGCTTTTACGACTGATTTTAAAGTTCTTGCTAATTTTTAAATGTTTTTCTCTGTCTTACCTCAGTGACATGAGGGCCAGAGTCCCTGGTGTGGTAGAGACTAGAGTCCCCTGTGAGGTATGAGTTACAGTCCCCAGTGAGGTAGGGGTTAGAGTCCCCAGTGAGGTAGGGGCTAGAGTCCCCTGTGAGGTATGAGCTAGAGTCCCCTGTGAGGTAGGGGCTAGAGTCCCTGTGAGGTAGGGGTTAGAGTCCCCTGTAAGGTAGGGACTAGAGTCCCCTGTGAGGTATGAGCTAGAGTCCCCTGGGAGGTAGGGGCTAAAGTCCCCTGTAAGGTATGAGCTAGAGTCCCCTGTATGGTAGGGATTAGAGTCCCCTGTGAGGTATGAGTTAGAGTGCCCTGTGAGGTAGGGGTTAGAGTCCCCTGTGAGGTAGGGGCTAGAGTCCCCTGTAAGGTATAAGCTAGAGTCCCCTGTGAGGTAGGGGCTAGAGTCCCCTGTGAGGTAGGGGCTAGAGTCCCCTGTAAGGTATGAGCTAGAGTCCCCTGTGAGGTAGCGGCTAGAGTCCCCTGTAAGGTATGAGCTACAGTCCCCAGTGAGGTAGGGACTAGACTCCCCTGTGAGGTACGAGCTAGAGTCCCCTTTGAGGTAGGGACTAGAGTCCCCTGTGAGGTATGAGCTAGAGTCCCCTGTAAGGTAGTCCCCGTGAAGGTAAAAAAAAAAAAAACCCTTCCACACAAACACTGCTTTAAAAAATCTCTATCCACATGACAACAACAAAAATGCGCTGTCAAGAACATGTTAACAGTGAATGACGCACACATCACACAAAGTAGATAAGGGCGCACACTCTGACATTACAAGCCAAAAAAATCTGTTTTCCCCGTCTACACGTCAATGTTGAAGTTTCTGGAGTTTCTGGAAATCTTCACCCTGGATGGAGTTTTACAAAAACTCCATTTTCAATGACCTAAAATGTTGTTTACGTGTAAAAGCGATCTTTTGAAAAATATCCGTGTATGCATGGAAAAGGCGTAAGGCTGCTGTCTGACCTTTAGACTATTTCATCATCCTCCATAATTGGGGATTCAATAAAGGGTTCATTCATGGGGATTTACTGCAGTCTTGCCCATGCTTTATGAATTATTTACAACTTGTGCAGTATGAGAAAGTGTATAAGTGCAATGTAAGTGTAGGTGCCAGACACTTTTGTAGAAGGTTAATTATATGGCATGACTGATTTGGCCAGGGTAGCAAGTGTAATTGTCTACCTTTATTCTTAATATTTATTGTTTATTCTTATATAATATTATGACATTGTTTTGATACTTAATTAATGAATTATTTTTTTTATCTTAGCGGGTTTGGATGCACGTCATATAATACTACACTCTCGTCCTCAGCCACTTAGCAATTTTTCTATGTTTTTGAAGTCGTACACAGAATAAAAGGTGAGGACTACTCAATGACATATATCTACTAGACCTCACGTGACTGCAAGTGCAACGATTTGATATCGCATATTGAAGAAGTCGAAGCAATGATTCACACTGTGCAGCTTCTGGCTGCAGAAACAGGCATGGATCCTGCTTCAGTGACATAACTTTCCAACAGCTGGTGTGCTTACTGATCATTGTATAGTTTTGCAATGGCAGTCATGTGATATTCCCTTGGAAGCATACATTTTGCAGTCTTTGAAATAGCGCTGGGCGGTATTCTGGTTCATCCGGTGTACCGGTTACAATTCCCCGTGCAGTGTGAATTTTTAATGCACCGCCATACCATAGCATACATGAAACGACAGCTGTGATTGCAATGTAATAAAAATATTCTGAAATAGTTATCCATGACGAGTCAAGTGCTGGGTATGACATTATATTAGTGTTATTTAGAATTAGAAATGTTTGTATTTGGGAAGTTGCAGTGACATGCAGTATTTTATCTTGAAGAAATAATGGACTAGCCACAATGTATCAGCTTTTGATTGGACTGCTGATCGTGTTATGTTTCATTACTTATTTACTTTGTGCAGTGGTCAAACGATATTATAAGCTTTTAAACAGTTTGTGTTTGGGAATTTGCAGAGACATTCTGAATTTATATGGATTTAATTCTGGATTATAGGCTGGTGTTGAAATATCTGTTGACATTTTCATTTTACCAAAAAAAAAACGTTTTTAAATGTTTATTTTTTAACCAGCCTAATTCAGTGTAATTTGTTACCATATCATCACACGCACATATAGCCCACTGAGAAATACTGGTAATGTGTGATCGCGTGCGGATCTCAAATTTAGAGAAAATTATTAGTTTCGGTTGCTGGTGGGAGGATGATTTAATGCAGATTTGAATGGCGTCAGAGCCGATCTGTGCATCATTTCAAATCCTGACGTGGGCCCTTGTTTTGGTTATTTCTCAAAACTAATGTCCAAATTTCAGATATAAACCAATAATTATAACTGTAGGTGGTCTCATTTGTATGAAATTTGCAAGAAAATTGTCTAGTAAATATACGACATTGGGCCTACTACTCAACAAGGCTTTTACCGAACACAAAGTCATTCCGAATATATCATTTGAACAGCATTAATGTGTTATACATTATGGTGTTATTCTACGTAAATTTTATCAGAACTATAATGCCTTTCAGCAATAGATTTTGAAATTTTCCCAGCGAGATGCTGAAATAAAATAAGTTTGCTCTGATTATACCCTCATTACACATAGACACAAACACACTAAAGAACTAGTAATATTGCTGATGCCCTCTTTCACGGCACTGTGGCCCCTGTCTTTGCTAATGTTCTAGAAGTATCATTTTTGTCAGACTTTTGTCAGATGTTACAAATAAAATCAAACAAACAGACATCTGGGCTTTCATGTTGGAACTGCTTTGAAAGTAAACAACTCTCCATTTAATCTCTGGACCATTGGCTATTATTAAACATTTAAATAGACTTGATGGAAAATTTACATTAAGCATTCAAGTAACCTGTAACCTGACTGTTCTGTTGACTGTTTCTATTTGGCTTTATATACTGATTAATTACTTATATTTGAAATTACAATTGACCATAACCAATATACTGCACTTAGGTTATGCTCAATGTTTGCTACTATTCTGATTTGCCTATTAACAATTTGTATAATTTTTATATAATTACCGACACTGCATAAATAAATCCTGTTAAGGTTGTGCTCCAATCACCCAGGATTATGAAAGATTATTTTTGGTGGGAATAATTCAGACCAAATCCTAACAGATCTGCTTAAGAAGGTGACACAAATTTGACAAGATATGACTGCCATTTCTATAATATCTCCATGTTTCTCGTTTTCATTTATAAATGTTCAGTCAAGCTATATCCCATGCTCTGGTGCAAATAAAATGACGGACTAGCCATCTGAGAAGCATGGTATCATTTTTGTCAGAAAGTCTAACTGAAAAGCTATCACAGGCAACTCTGGCTAATTCTGAAATGTAAACACTAATCCCATAAAATAAATCCACTTTGTGCTGCAGGAAATGCACCACATTTGAGAGGAGGGACAGAGGATCCTGTTACAGTTTTCTTCCTCTATGACAGTTTTGCTTCATTGTAAGAAATCAGACGTCTTGCCATGACATACAGGATATTATGCCAGAAAAGGTCTTAGGTGAGGAGTTTTTACTCCCTACAGCTGTTAGTTTGGTTTGAAGTCCCCTAGCGTAACAGTTCCCGGTTTAATTCTGTTTTCCCATAATGCACACTGGTAAAATCTAATAGACAAAAGAAATTCACTCTCCCATTCAAACTTTATTTCCAGAGCTTTGTCAATACACTGATTGAGACTTACTTGGTCAACATGTATTGCTTTATTGAGAGTTCACATACTTATGCTCACTTTAATTATATTAATTTTGCTAGCTGCATGCATACAGTGATTATTAACGGCTTATTCTTAATTAAGCCACTATTCATTCAACTTTCATGCTGCATTGCCTACCTTAGGCAATCACCTTTTGTCTGAGGACATAGTTTTATTCTGCTTAATTCTCCTTAATGTTATATTAGTCCCATGTAAGAAATATGTATCAGTAGAAAGCTGCTCTTATTCCCCAAATGTGGCATTGCATTGGCCTTTAAATAATAATATTAAGAAAATAATCATTAAACATCCAGTTTCTAATTGTTTACCCTGATTAGGATCATTGAAATAAACATTATGGCATTAACTCTTATATCTGTGTATTTGTATATGTGTGTTTTTATATATGTGTATTTGTCCTCAGTTTAATTTCAAATATATTTGTGTCATTTTTGTAATGTGTATTCTGTTCTACTATGTTGTTTGCACATTTATGTCAATAAAAAAGCTGATTCCTGCCTTTGTTACTTGTTGGTGAAGCATTTAGCTCAATGAACAGCTGTGTAAAATGAAAGGGGAACATAGTTTACTAAACAGTAAGGTTTTTCTAAAACAAAGGGCTATTATAATTGTGTCCTACTGCAGTCAACAGTCGTGAACAATGTAATGAATGGAATACGGTGCCAACTTTGGACTTTTAATTAGAGTGTATATTTCCCAAAGTCGAGTGGAATGATGAATTAGCCTAACTGTGCCCTGATAACTATTGTGAAGTCATTATAGAGTAAAGAATGTGGCGAAATACTGAAATTACAATCTTACAAAGTTACTAATGACTATGTATTGATGACACTAATAACGTCTAAAGAAATAATTTATGTTTCATAAAATTGTAATTTACAAAGACCATTAGGGCAGAAATACATTTGATCATATTCCTAACCATACAGAGGTGGCTATCACTGATAATTCCATTGCAGCTCGAGGCCTGTGTTACTTAATGGCTTCTTGCCCTTAAGGTAGTCTTCGAGAGCTCATTCCTTTTCTGCCTTGGCCCTGTTATGGCAGGATGAGTTTCTAAGTGCTTTCGGAACTCCAGTCTTTTACCTATTCTTTTCCCCCCATTCCAGGTCAAAGACTCCATTTTTGAGGCCATTGTACTAGCACGTCCGTATAAAAAATATGAATGGTTTCGAATGTGAATGGGGACCATCAGCAATCCAGTCTGCAGTGTAATAAAAGGAAGACCAGCTTACCTCTGCATTCCTTTTAGTCCACGTTTTTAAATCAAAATAGATTTTTATGGATATTTTGTGACTATGAAGGGTGCCCGTAATGCCACATTATGGAGTCAATCCACAGCAATCCATCAAATTCATGTGGTGTTATATATTCACTGATTACTGACTTTGATTATGTTTGCCTGTAAGAGAGCAGCAGCTTTTCCTTTGATGTTATATTAGAAACATACTCCCCGGTATAAAGGAACATTGAAAAAAGGAGTATTTCATTTTAATGGAAGGATTTCTTGAACTCGGAAACATATACCTTGCCATAAATGGTTGGTAATCGAATTTTAGTATGATACGTAGCTTAAATAATTTGAATAAATATCTGGCAAAGTATGCTGGATAAGCGATGCCCAGCTGGAGAACATTGCTTCTTGTTGGTAGTAGTAGGACGTTTCAGAGCTACCCGAGAATGGATAACTGACCCGCCCCCCTCCGTTACCCCCACCTGCCCCCCACACACAAACTCGCTCCAAATGTGGATGAACGATACCCTTTTACATCCCACAAACTCCATTGGGTGCATTGGGGGCTTGACTCATTCATGTTCCTTTTGCATGCGATGCAGTGCAGCTGTGATACTCCTGCTGATCTTACTGTATTACCCCTGACTATTACTGGCTTTAATCTTCTTCACTCAAACTTCCACTCAGGTTTACTTAAGTGCATCCAAGCACATGAGCGCCATGACCGCACCGGAGCCTGTAGCGATGGACTTCCTGGTGATATCTCAACAGATACGTTTACATTGATTTATTTAGCAGACACTTTTGTCCAAAGCGTTGCACCAGTGCGGCTCAGACAGCAGAGGCAGCCAGTCCCTGGGGAAATAGCAGGTAAAGGCCTTGCTCAAGTGCCCAACGGTGAAATCACTCTGCCAGCCGTGGGATTTAAAACGGTAACCTTTCCGATCATCAGTCCAGACCTACACACTCCACCTTGAGCGAAGCTGGATACGTTTAAGGTAATTCTACACAGTGAAAAATAGTGTATTTCAAATGTAAATCAAAAGACCTGGATCTGTGGAACAGCAAGGCTGAATTAAACATAAAATGTAAATGCTTTGGCTATCCACTCACAGATAGGAAGCCTAACACAGTAACGGGTTAAAGGCCAAATATGTAAAAAAGTGTTTATACGGATTTCGTCTCACAGACCAAAGCGATGTTTAGGTGGGCTGAAGCCTGTAATGTGTGTTTGTGTGTCAGAATGACACTGCCCCCAACCCTGTGCTACCTGAGTTAAGGATGCCAATGCATAAGTGGATTGATTGATTGATTATTTGTTATTTATGAGTCATGTAAAGCTGTGTTGATTTGGAAATGTAAATGACAATGCTGAATCTATTGCAAAACAGTTTGCGATAACCTTGATTTACCCTACAGCTCATTGGTGCTACTGATGGGTCACTTTTAAATGTAAATGTAGGAGAAGCCTATGATGATAGTTGCTGATCTGATTCTAGGTGATGCTAGCTTCCAGCTCGTATGTGACCAGTACTGCTTAAAGACAGCTCTAGCAGTGGTACAGAGCGTATTCAATGGCATAATGGCCAGGGGGGGTACAGG
>JAODKL010000041.1:10152063-10184199 GCA_026780765.1 Petrocephalus schoutedeni
TGAACGTTTTAACAGGACGTTGCTGTCCATGTTGGGAACTCTTGATACAGCCAAGAGGTCAAGATGGAGTCAGTATACAAGTCAGTTAGTCCATTCGTACAACTGTACGAAAAATTGAGCTACGGGTTACTCGCCTTACATGCTTATGTTTGGCAGGGAAGCTCGTTTGCCTGTTGACCTTTGTTTTCAGAATTCCAATAGTAGTTTGATTATCAATAGCCATGAACAATTTAAGACGTACTACAGCAATTTGTATTCAGTCGAGGAGGCTCCCTGTCTGTTGCCCAGTGCTAACTGGGATTAGCTTCAGAATCACGCCTGGCTAAGGAGTATTAAAGAGAGATGGATTCAGCAGTAGTCCGTTTGGGCTTTTTCGATTATTTGTGTGGATATGCAATATATGTGATGTAATTTTGCCTGTGGAGTCTGCATGTTCTCCCAGTTTGTAGAGAGGTTACCTCCAGATTCTCTGATTTCTATCTGCAATCCAAACATGCTCTTATGTGGATTAGTGTCTCTAAATTACCCATAGTGTGTGTGTAATGAACTGGGGTCCTATCAAGACGCAACCCTATATTGGACAAGTAGTCCAATATAGTAGTCCAGATGCATGCATGGATGCATGGATGGATGGATGGATGGATGGATGGATGGATGAAGAAAACCTTGCACATGTATTGGATTAACTGTTTATATAAACAGTATATGCTCACTTTATTATGTTTGGATATTTAAACAAAGTTAAAAATAAAAAAATATTTAAACAGAGGTACACTAAACATCAGTTCATGGTGGCTTCTATCTCTTGTTATTATAAGGTTTTATAAGGTATATATATTATAAGGTTGTTGATAATTTCACATTATGCATTTATTCAAGCTATAGTCCAATATGTTTTCTTGTTCAACATTTTTTTTTTTTTTTAACTTTTTTTTTCATCTTGGTCTGCAACAAAATTATTTATATATATTATATACATATATCAAAATTATAGCTTCATCAGGGCAAAAACCCCTGCAAACCACATTGTGAGATGTTTCCCTTTTTGTTCGACATTTTGATTGTTAGAACATTTAAAGCTCTTTGGGGGAGGGGAGGCCACAGCTGTTTTTATTGGATGAAAAAATATGTTTCTGAGCCGTGCATCACAGTTATAGAGGTTTTGCTGTTACAGGCTAAATTCACTCTTTCAGGAGACAGCAACAGAAATACCCCTTTAAAAGGAGAAATCCTAACCTATTGGGCCATAAGACCAGGTAATCTCAGACAGTGCTCTTCCGCCAGGTTATTTGGCCTTAGCTTCAGAGTTTGTGTTTTCCCATAACAACCAATCAAATTGAAGGGAGCTACATCAAAGTCTCATCTCTTCATATCTTCATAATCATTATGCTTCACCTGCCAGCCCAGCAGGATGTATCACACACACTTTATGCCAAATATACATACTTAAGAATATGCTGTTTATTTTTTTCCGCCTTAAACAGAGGACCTGTAAAATATGGGTCCTCCTACTCATGTACAGGGATCAATATGTCTTGTAATTCCTTATAATTTAGCCAAGTTGGAAACAAAATTTAAATTTCAGATAATTAGTCTTAAACTGGCTGATATAACTTAATTCTTTTAAATTCAGAGAACTGAATAATGCAAGGATGGTCGATTAAAACTTTCCTATTTCTTAATACACATTATAAAGGATATTTAAATAATATTAGTAATATTCTAATGACAGTTTATCAATATTAGTTAACTGTTAATGCTATTGTGTGAAGTATATACCATTCAATAAAATAGAGCTATGGAAGGACATTAGCATATTATTAATACAATATGAATTGTGCTGACACATGAAGCAAGTCAAGATTATCAAAAGTTAATGAAAATAAAGCTGTCAGGCACATGAGAATTATTACAGTCCAATTACTAATATATCACTGCCTCTTTAAGCAGAACTTCTAATGGATCAGAATTTACAAAATTCAGCTGCTTGCTTCACTAAACTGGAACTTTATATATTCAGAAATGTAAAACCTAAATCAACTGACATAGATTTTACTCTATATGAATATTTTAAATTATCTGTATTTTGATTTAAAAATCTGCACCGTCACGAAAAAAGGAAAGCACGTCTGCTGGCACATATATTCATGATTTTTTCGGTTTTGCAGAAGCTGAACACTGACTAATGTGCGCATTATGACAACAAATCATTGCGTATGAAGCCAGACTCCCTTAAAACCATGAAACTGAGTAACTTCATTCAGCTGATCCCCGGGTCTAGCTTGCTTATCTGATTCTCCACATTTCCTGTCCCCTTCCCCATTTTCTCTTCATCAATATTTGTCAGAAAGAATATGCATAATTCATAGGTAATAGGTGTGTGTGTATATATATATATATATATATATATATATATATAAATAGCATAAACATTTAATTATGAAGAAAAGCATTCATGCAAAAATAACCGCTGTGATTGTCATGAATTACATTACGGACGGGATCGTCTCATAATGAGTAGAATGTAAGTCACAATTCATGCTACTCACTTTTTTTTTTCCCCAGGATGTGGCAACTGCCTCCCTCAGCACTTTCTGACTTTTTTTCCCTGCCCATTGTCTAGCTTCTCATTCCTGGCTATCTCAGTATTTTCAATATCCTCTCCATTTAGGCATTTAGTAACAGCTTCAACTTCAACCAAATCTGTCTGTGGCCGGTGATATGTATAATGTATAAGTGTATACATACATACATATATAAACACACACACATTATATATATATGATATATAAGTTGCGCCCCACCCCCTGATTTGTATATATTATATATTGTCGTACTTTCTAATATATAAAATCTGTTTATAAACTTCTGTTTCTTGTGTAGACAAATATGAAATGTCACCCCCTCTGCCATAAAATAAACTTGTTTCTGGTATAGACAAATATACAGTGTCACCCCCCCGCCCACCCCGCCATAATATACTACCTTCAATGGGGTAATTTGAGTTACATGACATCAAAGACACAATCCTATCAGTCAGTTACTAGCTTTACAATGTCATCAGAAGTTAGATTATGGTTTTCATGCGGTGCCGTAACCAAATATCGACTGTGTGGCACCTTCAGGGTCATTCTTAATACTAGATAAGTGAACCAAAACAGCACCCTTCAAAATGTGCTTTTTTTTCCAAACAAAAAAGCAAATAGATGTCTGGACGAAAAAGCAGTAGTTCCTGCAGTTTATTTTTTATTTTAGTTTCGCTTGCTTTCCGTTTACCCCCTGGGGGATATTGTGGCTGAGCAAGTATAAACAAATATAGTGGGTAATGGGAGGAAGGTAGCTGTACCCGCAGCAGTTAGAAACATCTCTGGCAGAGATTTTGACTCTCCTCCATTGCTGTGTAAGACAACACATAAGTGGCGTGATGGCATGGGTATTACTTGTGATCTGAAATCCATCCATTTTCTATACCCACTTCGAGAGCCTATCCTGGCTCAAGGCACAAGGCAGGGAACGGACCAGGACGAGGTGCCCAATGACACAACATTCATATACATGCAAATGTTTATTTGTTCAAGTCCAAGATGAGACTGCACAGTTTGGTAACTCCAGTTCACCTTAGCATGTTTTGGACTGTGGGGGAAAACCCCATGACAACACAGGGAGAATATGCGGTAATGCTTTACTCAAAGCAATCATTAAACTGCATCGCACATAATGCATTATAATGCATTCATAAAGTATTATAAACATGGCTATATCATTTATAAAAAGGCATAACACTTTACAGCCATGTGTATTAGTCATTATGAATGCTCTATGAAGGTCTCATCAATAATGCGCTATAGACACCTTCATAGTGCACCACAAAGCATCCTTAATCCTTAAGACATTCATAGTGCATTATACATGAGACCTTCATATTGCACGAGAAAAGTGGTTATAATGTCTTTTTCCTTTTTATAAATATTTATAGCCATGTTTATAATACTTTATGAATGTGTTACAATGAATTATAAGAATAATTATTAGGCTTTAAGAATATGGGCTTCATAGAAGGTTTTACCAAACATGCAAACTCCACATACAGCCCTTGTGAGCCATGGTGGAGATTCAAACCCTGATCCCAGAGGTATGAGGTTACAGTTCCTCCGCATCACCACCTGAAATTTCATGTCTCTGTTAAAATCAAGCTAAAAAGCCATGAGGAACTGAGGAAGCCATGAGACCAGACTGAACCAAGGAAATAAGCATTTCTAGATTTCGTACCCCAATACATTTCACTCTCATTCAGTCTCACAAATGAAATATGTAATTACGTTTCAAAGCAATTAAGATCCAAGTTTTGTCAATTTTCATTTGCATTGACTGCTATAAGGCTTTATGGATTCCCTGCATTTTCTAATAGTTTGCAATTCACAGATGAAACTGGCTAAGCAAAGTTCAAAGAAAATATATCCATTAGTCCAAATATTATTATTTCAGAGAGCATTTCAGTCATTTTTAATGGAATCTATGCTGCACTTCGCAGCTGGGATAATTATCAACAAAATTAAAGACAAATATGGCAAAACTCAAACTGAAAGCTGGACTGGGATTGAGTACATATGTGGGATGAATCCATATTGATCTGAAAAAGAACAATTCTGATCTGATAAAAGTCACCTAGTGATGATTCAAAATCACATAAGTGACTTGTTTGAGCATACAGCCCTGTTCTTTATATAGATTTCCTTTACATATCGGGGGTTTTAACTACTCTTGGCAGGAACCAAAGTATGCCCTCATTTGTTAATAGTAAATCTTGGGTATAGTTTACACAGGGAAGTTGTGTACCTAGCTAGTCTGGCTTAGCATGATCTTTGCACTGGCAGAAATTAAACACAAATATTGAGACTGCCTTTGCACGCAGAATTATGCCTCCCTGATTTCCCAGTATCATGGATAGTGTTTAGTTAGATTTGCACCCTAACGAATGAGCCTCTTTCATTCAGAAAAGCTTACATTAATTTTCCAGGCTCAGCCATGCAGTAACATTGTTTTTTGTAAAGGTTTGTCGACCAGCATAACAACTCATAACAATATTCTCAGTCTGCTTCCTCCTTGATGAAATGAAAGTGAATATTGCAAATCAAAGAGAGAAAAAGTCAGTTCAGGGGGATGTGCATTCCGCCCATCCGTTATCCCTACAGTTAAGAATAATAATAGTAATCAATTAATTATTAGCATTATGATTGTTAATTATTATTATATTATTATTCATTATTATATCACTCAATATGTAGAGCTGCAGCACTCCAGCTGTAACTCCACATATTGAGTGACAATATTAATTATTAGTAGTAGTAGTAGTAGTAGTAGTAGTAGTAGTAGTAATAACAATAATAATAAGGCTTTTTCACTTTTTACGTTCAGCGTGACAAGAGCAGAACACACATTTAAAGAGCTTGATAACCTTGAAGAACTCCAACTTATATTACATACAATTAGTTACTATTAACTACTATTAGTAACTTCTCACAGTAGTAAATCCTGAGGTGACCGAAAGAGATACCTTTTGTTGTTAATAATCATTTTGGCATTTTGTTGCCACTTTCACTGGCCAAAGTCTCCATTTAGCCTGACTAGCTCAGAAACAAGTTTAAGAGGTAGCGTTTGTTATGTCACGGACACTCAGCTTCCTGCATATACTACGTCGAAGTCAAAGTGTAATTAATGTTGCATTTCATAAGCCTCATGTCACTGGGTATTTTCTGTGTAGAGTCTTAAGTTTGTCATTATAAATCTTATCTCAAAGGAAATGAATTGCAGGTTGCATAATGGCAGGTACATTTCCATCTGTGTTAGGTATGGTTAAATCCTCTGCGCAGCTCAGAAAGAACGACTGAGGCATATGAATTCATGGTCAGCGCTATATTTGAAAATGGCAATATTTTATGCATTTTCGTGGGAGTTTGAAAGCAACTCATTTGAACTAAATAGTATACCACAGTGCATGGAAAAGAGACATTATTCTGTTCAAGAAAAATAATAATGGTTAATAATGGTACAGGCCACGTTTCAAAAGGTAAGTATCAAGACGTAGTGAAAACTATTTCTTTTCCAAAAGTATGTGGGCAGAAAGGCAACCAACCGTTCCGTAACATCTTTGTGTTATTTTCACATCTTCCACATTTTAAATATGTATATTTTTTGGATGTTTGCTTGTTTTATTTTATTTTATTTTGGATGAGAATGTCAAAATTTATGTAATACCGTTAAAAAACAATAGCAATACATTTTACAGACTATCAGGAGATTTTCACTTCCAGTAAATGCTACGTGTTATTTAGATGATGATGCTTTTGACTGCATTTTTAGCTAATGTTTATGTCCACAGATCAACTTATGCTACAAAGTTTAATTGAAAAATTACATGCAGACATCTAAAATAATAACAGGGCTGCACATTCATTAAAAGTTTACAATCCAATTTGCCAAGTAAATTAAATTTCAAAATTAACAGATGCCCTGTCTACTTTGCAGTATAATACAGTGCTCCATAGTCCATAAAACCAGTAATGATATCAAACCAGTACTGATATCCATTACGTAGTATGAGCTATAATATATGTATAGCATGATGCATATTGGGTCTTTTTCCTGTGGACTCATATCTTTACTAAAGGCAGTAGAGAACATGTATTTGGAAGCTAAGAAGAAAGTGGGGTAACAAGGATGGCGTGAGCACCAGGAGACAGAACTGGGCCAGAACTGTAACAGTTTCACGGGGCTCATCATGAGCCAGAATGTGGCGCATGGGGACATATAACTAAGAAGGGGGTTTGATGATGTTCTGGCGACGAGGGAAACACCTGTCATGTAGCGCCGGCTGTTGCATCATGGATACAGCGCCTTCCCCTGTGTTGCGGGTGCGATGAGAGTAGCTCTCCCTCGTCACATCATCGCTGCTCGTTGAACTCAGACACGTGGGAAGGAAGGAGAGCATGGGATAAAACGGCCCGAAGTGTGTTTTTCGGAATGACTCCAGACAAGTGGATCAGGTAACCATAAAACAGAAGAAAAAAAGATGATGATGAAATTATATGAAATAACCTCGTCAGTACCATGTCTACTTCAAAACTGCATCTCAAAATGCTTTCTGAGGGCTTTGTTAAGGATTTGAGTGACTTTTAAATGAACTTTACCATAAAGCTGAGTTAAATTATCAAATGATAGGGAGGCTGTGCCTTTGTAGCAAACAAAGTAAATCACTTAATTTCTTGTATATATACAGAGCCGATCATTGTGATATGTGATACGCCGACCTGCCAGCCAATCGCTTTGCCTCAGATGGGGGCCTAGGGCATCACGTTACTTCACGTAGGAAGCTTGCTTGTTACTTCACTGTTGGCGAGTTTACTCTTGTCCTGTTCCACCTAGGATACCACCTGCTCTAAAGACTAATGAAAAATGCAACAGAGCCTCTGAAATAGAAGCAAACGTCATTTCCACTGCTCCTGCCCCACTGCAGTCTTCCTGGTCAACAAAAAAGCCCCTAAAATACATACAGCCCCTCAGTACTCCCCTAAGCCTCGCACACATTCATTATGTATTCCTTTCTGGCCTCCACTTGTTACTTGTGCACAGGCTGTCTGTATTTTTGCATTTTTTTGTGCTAAATTATAAGCTGGAATTTCATTATATGCTTATTTACTTAATTGTTCTTGCCTACTTATGAGCTCAGTGTGTTGTCTCCACCGTTAATTGCATTGTATTTTGATACTGAGCACGCTTAAATGTAAATAACGTTAGTTATGCTGCAAGAAGTTTTGTCCTTTGAAAGAGGCAAACCTTTGTTGCCTATTTTCTGATTTTATATCGTCTGCCGATCGAACCAAAGGCAGAGGGCCTAGATTTCATTTTTTTTTTCTTAAATACTGTCAGAAGAGTGATAAAAAAGAGAACGCAGATGTTTCATTTTCCAGTTCCCAGTCAAGAAGGGAATGGTAAAAATTTACCCTAAACATCCACAAACAACTCACTCTCCAACTTGGACTTGCACAACAAACAAGTTTACTGCAAGCAAACAAAACTCCAGTTTACTTATATTACTTAAACCAAAAATTTTGCCATCATCATATTGTATGTGTCTGTCCCGCCTGAACTGAATAAAATATGAAAGGCTTAACAAAGTAATAGCTTTCTTAAAAATATGTTCTGTTAAAGAAGGCTTGTTAGTAATAAATCTTTTTTTTTTTTATCGAGTCTTTAATTAAGCAACCTGCTACTATGGCTTGTATGCTCATAACTCTTTAGTCTTATGACTAGGGTTCCTGAGAACTTGTATCATCACCCAGCTTTCTCATGGTGAAAAAATGATGGGAAATTGGGGTTTAGACCTTCACAAATGTCGCACTGTTAACCCACTATTTTTTCCTATATTAGTTTGTAGGAAATGTCTAATTATTATTATTGTTTTTTTTTTTTTAATTAAGGCCCTGTACCCATCTCATTGGTGTAGATGAATTTAGTATTTTATACGTAAATATGAACTGCATAATAAAATATCAAAACTCGGCACGATGACAACCTTAATTATAGAAAAAGCAAAGCATCACTTTTATCAATGTACATCTGCAGAACATGGGACATATGAACAAAAAACATATCTGACACCATCAGGATAACTTCAGGAGATCCTGAAAGAGGTGTCCGATTTGCAGTAGACAGGATGTATTCCAATCGAATGGTTATCTGAGGTCACCTCTCAGAAGGGGCAGTCATGGTCTGCCCAGGGATTCTTCAAAATATATCAAGACAGGTGTGAATAATCACGCGGGGGGGTGGGCGAAACCAAGGTGACCCATCAGCTTCACTTGCTGATCATCACCAGAATGCAGTTCTCCTTGGCTGTTTACAAGTACATCTCAACTCAAGCAAGGTTTATGGAAATAGGCAGAATGGGAATTCTGGGAAATCTAGAAAAATTATGAATCTTTGGCTGCATTCCAGGTAGGTGAAATGGCAGGCTAAGAATTGCTGGCGCGATATATGCATACACACAGGTAAACATTACATGAAAACATTACAGAAAATGCATTTGAAACAGAACTGTATGTGAAGCTGTGATGCTGTGAAAGAACACAATGATAAACCCCAGTTTTTGGAACGATATATCAAAATCAAATCACTTTGTCACGTCAGCAGCCACAGGTACATGTGAGTGAAATGCTTGTGAACAAAGCCACTCAGAGCAGCAGCAGTAAGACACATATCAACATAACTTTCTGCAACACAAAGCTCCAGATAACAACATAATTTACATACCTTAACTAGCCTAATTTTGGAATATGTCTATTTGTGTTCTTGGGTATAAGTGACATCACAGTCTGTGAATGATGTCTGTCCCTCACAAGGCATAAACGCACACTGTGAAAGAGGCCAGATTACTTAAGTCATGTCATTACACTGAGGGAGGAGCGTGGAGCAACAGATGTACAGACTGGTAAACACAAGGAAAATGTACAAACTTTATACCACGTAGAGAAGAGGAACCAAACTCGCTAACCTAGAGCAGTGTTTCCCAATCCAGTCCTCGGGGACCCACAGCCGGTCCATGTTTTTGCTCCCTCCGAGTCGTCTGCCGGACAGTCCACATTTTTACTCTCACATTTTCGCAAAGACATGGACTGTCTGAGGGTCTCCGAGGACAGGACTGGGAAACACTGCTCTAGAGGCATGAGGCCACAACACTACTCACTGAGCCACTATGCCGGTCCTGCTCAGAATATTAATAATAAAAAGCCCTGTCCAAGTTGAGTCCTTTGCCTTTTGTCAGATTCTTGCTTCTGATATATTGGGTGGGTATTTTAAAGTTCAAAGTGCCATTGGTCATGCTAATTATAATCCCTGCCTACAAAAGCCTGGTAACCCAATGTGAAAGCAGGCTATCGCTCTGCGGAGCAGCTAGCTAGTGGGAGACATGGTAAGCTGTGGAATTCCTAATGGACGGGCTATGTAACAACTGTGCAACTGAATGATGGATTTCGATGCACATTATGAGCGAGTCAACACTCTGAAATATATCACATTACAAGTGCAGTGGATGTGTAGGAAGAGGGTGACTGAGAGAGTACATGCATGGCAGGAGTTAGGTGGTCCGTGTAGGTGGCCCGTGTTTTTTATAATCAGTATTCAATCAGCAGATTAGTCAGCACCCCCCTACCTCAATGCAGCAACCTCCCCACATACACGCACCCAAAGCCATCCCAACCCTTAAGTCTAGTCCTTAGATTACTAAATTGACATGGAGGCACCAGTAAAAATGACACATTGTGACTTGAAGCGGACTTTAATCTTTGCAAGATCTTATACGATAATTTTTTTTTCCCCTGCATACAGTGATATAAATGCAGTTAATGAGGGCCCTTCAATGAAACCAAAAAGGCTGACGTTCCACATGGCCTGTGTCACCGATCAAGTGTCCGTCAACCTTTCCAAGGGCCAATGACTGCCCAGGCTCCTCCCACTGCCATGCAGCGACATCTCTGCCCGGACACGTCGGCTTTCACCTCAGCCCCAAATAGTTCAATAATCTAATAAACATTTTATTTCTCAACTTACACAGTCATTCTTTGTCATTTTTCTTGTACACTAAAGGCTATTGAAAAGCTTTTTGTTTTCCTATATCCAAAAAAGGATGTATCATTTGGCTAATGTGGCAGAATGACGTTTGGATTGTTTAGATTTATTTACATACCAATGGTCACTTGTAGAATGGTGTGTGTGTGTGTGCCCTGTGATGGGCTGGCCCCCCCATTCTGGGTTGTTCCCTGCCTCGTGCCCGTAGCTTCCGGGATAGGCTCCGGACCCCCCGCGACCCTGAACGGATAAGCGGGTTGGAGAATGCATGGATGGATGGTTACTTGTAGCAGTACCTTAGCATTCAGAATTCTCTTACTAGCTGAAAATGCAAAGCTGTAATGCGCATAACAGTGCAGGCTAGAATCTATCGGTACAGCGAAGGATTTAACAAGTTCCTTTGTTTTTTGAAGATTTCAAATCATTCATTGCAAATTATAATCCCTTTGAGTTTAGCAAGTCGCAAATCCCCTAATACACTGTGCGTTTTGTCGGCATATGCACTTCAAAGAAACATCACAAAACTGAAAGGTGTCATTTAGTCCTCCACTCCCTGTGCTTTCGGTGACTGAGACTTGCATCCTCCTGTATCAGAGGTTTTATTTGCGCGACAACTGGCATACACTTCCCCTGAGAGCAGGCAGACATGCTATTAATTGCGTAAGTGATTTCGTTGAAATATAATATGATTATCATTTTCTCAAGCATTGTTTTTCCTGGGGATGGTCACAGATGTGGATGTTATATGAATGATCAATGTGTTCTTCATGGTAGGTCTCAAAAAGAGGTACATTGTAATGTAATAAGTAGAGGAAATTATTTTGAAGTTCAAAAGACTGAGTTTTCGCAAAGTGGATAGCCTGTGAAAGCGAGAAAAGCATAAACTTAAATTAAGCTTCAGACTTCTGAACTTGGTCAATTTTTCAGCAGGGCTACTCTGAGGCACTTGGTCTCCTTCTTAAATTTGAAAAATACAAATGACCTGAGGTGTCACACGAATGTCGAAAGGGGCAGTAGCGGATTTAGCAAACCACCGCCCCCCCACCCACCCCCACCAGGTTGCTAGGCACCAATAAAGAGGCTTACATATGATTTCGACACATCGCTTCGACTGCCTCTGCAAAGGGGTCACATGTTATCTATAAACCGATTCACGCAAGTCATTTGTTTTGTAAGTACCTGCAACATCCCGTTTATCCTTTTCTGAAACAGTCTGAATAGTGTCAGGTGTCTATCTGTGTCTGTCAGACATGTTTGTGTCCATCGGATGAGAGTCTCCGCAGGCAGGAATGATGTGGGCCGCAGGAGGTTATGGGGGTGCGTGTGATGTGTCCCTCTTACATTCACTGCACCTCCAGCACCTCTGCTTGACAAAGAGAGGAGGGGGGTGATCCCTTTAGAGTCATCTCAGGTGGGATGTGCAATTCAACAGCCCAAACATTTTATCCCCGAGGGACTGTCAACTGGTATCTAAAGACACTCTCACACAGAAAATGCCGATTCTGAAGAGCAGCTGAAGCTGCAACAAGGTATTTTTTTGTTCCTATGCTGTACCTATTATTAACTGTTATCTATTTTTAGGATTCCCTGGAATGTTACCAAGGTAACCAGCTAGCATTTATGTCATGTGTCAGACTTAGACGCTCGCTAACTATCGACTCGGCTGGCTCATAAGTGAGCATTAACTTCAATTTGTTATCGACATGTCACCCTACCAAGAACATAAAATTGGTAAAATAAATTTTTTGAGAAAGCATCCTATAATGTTATTGAGCAGAACAGCTATGCTGGCCCTCTTAGATCTTAGAGCTTGGCTCGTCATTTAAAGAGAAGTCATATCACTGGGCCCACAAAACGAAAATGAGGGCAGGTTTAGCTACATTATAATATCGACCGTAGCGGACCTTATGTGGGAATATACTGTTGATGACACCATTAATCTGTCATGTTTACCTGTCCCTTCATTTTTTTATTGTCATGTTTGCACTATATTCAATGCAGACAATGCTGGCCTTGTCTCTCGTTGTTAATTCCTCCTGTCTTCACTGCAAAGCCAATCCCAGTACAGCCGACACCCTCCCCTCTCTAGAACACCATGACAGATTTTTACAAAAGGTGTTTGCAAAGAAGGCAGGACAGAGGTGCCAGGAACATGGGATAAAGTAAACAGTTATATGCCACATCAGAAACCGTCCCCTGGCATGACTCAGATTAACTTCACGCCAGCTCACATCTGCTGATGCACTTTGATGAGCCAAAAATCCAACCTTGCTGGCTTAAATAAATACAGTACAAAGAAGTCTGTCACTTGAACTATTACTGTGTACAGTTTTTCACATGTGATTGTTGGTGAGGCTCTGAATCTGCCGTACTGTATTATACAAAAAGTGCAATGGTAGGTGACAAAATGCCACTGTGCCAGAATACTAAAGTTTAAAGGGGCACTTAGCTTCAGATTTCAAAGACGGGGCAGGAAGTGAAAGAAAACTCACCAACGACAGCGGTAGGGTGGGTCAGCCGTTTCCTTTCCTGGTTACACAGAAGTCTCCTGCAAACACAGCACGAGCCGTTATGAGGCTGATGGAGATTAAGAGAAGTTCCTCTTGCCTCACACCTGCAGGGTTAGGGTCCCCAATCCCAGCCCTAGCCTTTGAGTATGTACCTTCTCCCCCTGCGGTGCAAGTGTCCTCTGGGTATTCCAGGCTCCTCCTCCAGGCCAAAGATATGAAGCTAGGTTAGGAATAAGTATATGTGTGTGAGCTTATGTGCATGTTCCCTTCAATGCACTGGCAACCTGTCCAGGGGGTGCCCCCGCCTTGTGCCCTGTATTACCTGACCTAGGATCCACCCCCTCCTCCCAGCTCCATACTAAGTTAAGCGGTCACTTTATGGATGGATGTTTGGATGGATGGATAGAGATTCATGGATGCATTGAGTATTTTGTCCTCATCTATATTATATCAAAAGTCAATTTTTGGCATATTAAAAATGTCACCAGGCTGGGGGTTTCCCAGAACAATATCAAAGTACCTGAGCAAAACCTGGAGCATTACTTTCATTTTCATGTTAAAATTCATGGAACATTTCCAGGAGTATGTTTTGTCAGATCTACCCAGAACACGGGATTTATTTAGACTCAGTGTTTTTGTTCTCTTTCGTCACAGTCCGATATTTCACACTGCCTTGCCTACTCTGCGGATGAAGTTCCCCACCTAGAGAATATTTTTGTCTTGCTGGTATAATCAGTGACTGACAAGGATACACAGAAATGTGGTGACATCTGGAGGACCTGCTGGCAGTGAGGGAAAGCCGAGGCGGGGTGTGTGACAAGGTCTTCCAGAGCACGCGTGGCTTGAATCTCTGCCAGTCCCACAAGAAGTTCTTGCAGGCTGCAAATGAGACATGCGGCACTCAGGAATCAGCCCTGGTGAGGACACAGGAAAAGCCATTCCGCGCTGCCAGGAGCCTTTACCCACCATTGGTGCGTCGTGGGATCAGGTGGCTTCTAGCCAATGAGAAGGAGAAGAGTCACTCTGATAAGAAACACAGAGTGCTGGAAGTAGCAATAATGGTAATGCTGACAAATGACCCCAGTCTATGTCTGCTATTATAATCAGCATCAACTTTGGAATTAGCTTGCCACCCAGTATAAAAAAGTGACCGAGATCCTATTTTTGATAAAAGCGAAGGGAGAGAAGAGATGATTCATCAAATAAGGCCAGAGTGCGGGTATTGGAAAGGAAAGGAGAGGGCACCGGAAAGCAAGCGTAGCAAACATATGACTAGAGGCAAGGGCGAAGTCAACTGAAGGATACAGAAGTCCTCCAAACATCAGTACTGGCTACGACTGTCAACTGTGAAGGATTCTGCTTGCCAGTCTAAGGAAATGGCAGGCTGACTGTCAGTAGGTAAGAGCAAAGCGGTTAGAATACCAACCAGAATTTCCCTGTTCCATTGTTCCATCCGGAAGACAGACGTTGAGTTTTTATTTTTCAGACCTCTGACACCCACGATGACGTAGGCGGATGATGAGTCAGACCAGGGAAGAATGCGAGAACCTTGAAAAGACACGTACCTCAACACTCCATAAACTAATGAAGGTTACTGCAAAGTCAGGGTTCTTAAACTGGACAGATATGGCAGTTTTAGCATGAGGACCAATGAAGTTTGCAATGTCAGCGTGGCACAAGACTAGAATATGAAATCACCACAACCCGTTTCATTTTCGAAATCATGCTTCCCCCTCCTGCAGATAGGAATGATTAAAATTAGCTGGAATGTAAGGCCAGCTACCTGCAACCTTCACACAAGAACTGCTTATAACAGCACTCAACCATGCTGACCATCCACCCCCTGGACCAGCTGGAGAAATCCACCATCTCGTCAACATTTCTAGCAAAACTCTGACCCTCAAAAAGAAGGAAGATCAGTGGAAAAAGTTTAGCTGAAATCCATTACAGCAGCGAAGAGAATAGCCTTTTCAACAGCACAGAAGAATTCGAAATTCACCATGACAACCAACCAGGAGATAGACAACATGCCAAGTTCTAAGGTAAATAACAGTCAGGAAACCTCCTTTAGACATTCTAAAATATTTTAATAGAATAACACATGGATTGGCAGGTAACATTAGTGGCATGAGCTGCCTTAAAACCAAAGGCACCACTCCTTGTACAGCTTTTAAAAAGTGAAACGTATGTAATCAGCAGCATCAGTAAGGAACTAGTGGATTCCTCCACGAGCGGCGAGTGCTGGGATTTCAAGGTTTCTGGCAATAAGTGTTATGGTGCTGATGAGAAGCAGAATGCAGAAGGTTTGTACAGTCAAGCTATGGCAGATGGAGCCCAATTTAGGGCCAGGCTGTGGGTGAAGCTAAATTGCCAAAACCTGAACAGAAGGCCACTACCCGTTTTCTAGTGCAGAGAATTTTTTAAGGTACGTCATTCTTGCTCCTGCCACTGGGTCACCTCCCCAAAATGCAAATTCTGAGGAGACATCCTCCAGTTCAGAACGATATAATGCTCTGCATTCATTTGCTGTATAGCTGACAGGTATTATTTAAGGTGCCCTCAAAGTACTTTGTCCCTTTTCTTGTTTATTTTTTACATTAATATTCACTGACCTGAGAGTTTTATTCAAAGAAACTAACAATAGAGGAAAGGCCTACAATTTATATGCATGCATCTTGGGATATGAACCCACAACCTTCATGTTGCTGTTGAGACTAAGGAGGCATTTCATGCTACAAAGGCAAAATAACAAAAATAAAAGCACACATGTGCATTCACAAAAAATGTGTTTTGAACATCTCATGTGATTGATTCTCTTATTACGGCCTTGAATCATTGCGTAATATAAATTTGATTTCAGTCAGGAAGGATGGTACCTTAGATCACTGAAGATAAGGGACATTTGTCAGAGCCAGACAGGAATGCTTGAAGTGTGGAAAAGGTCTGCTTTTTCCAGGCTCAGGCCTGGAAATGACTGTGGGAAATCAATAAGCACGACTAAGCACTGCCGTAACCGGGCCTAGTGAGGTAATGGAAAGCCAAATTGCCTACTTAGCCCATCAAACTCCTTCTGTTGCGACAGGTTCAACTCACCAGCACAAGAGGAGAACACTTTAACACATCCACAGTGGCTGTCCGACGGTGCTGGGGCAAGGGCTCTACCATGGGCACCAGAGTCAGGTGCTCGGGACAGCTGTAGGAACATCTGTAAAGGCATCAACCGTTGTGCGCACATTTGGCCATAAAAGCCATGCTTCTCATCTGAGCCAGGAAGTTACTGCAGCCAACTGTCAGAAGCAGCACAGACCTTTCCATCACAAAGAGGAAAGCCGGGCCGTCTGGGTGTGGGTGTGTGATGCTGACGGGCCAAATGACATGAGGTCAGAACGAAAGAGAGAGAGAGAAAGAAAGAAAGACATAGATTTGACTGAATAAAATGCATACATCCATATGAATTATCCTAATATTGCTTGAAAAAATATCAAATTCTGTACAATTTCTCTGATCAAAATAAAAAAGAAAATTAAAAGTCTAATAACCATTATACTGGAACTGATTTTTAATTCTGTTTTCTTAGAAAAAACAAATTGGTCCTCATGATTCGTAAACCCTTGAGGCCACAAGAAAAACAAACAAAAAAAAACTCTCCTTCCTGCACTGTACATTCTGTTGGCTTTTACAGCATGTCAGCTGGGGGCCTTAGATGACAAGCACGCAGAAACACATCGAGGTCCTGCACCCCCAAATTCCTCATGCAGTGAAATCTCGCATCAGCCGTCTCCCTATTGAAAGGCGTTATCGTTTCTGCCTGTCAGACCTCGCCTTCTCATTGCTGACACCTAACCTTCCCGTTTCATCTCCGCGTCTATCTGCGATCTGCCCTGCACTGTTATATTACTTCCTTACAGGATATTTTCCCCCTTGCTACCTTCACCCAGGAGGTGACCAGTGCAGCCTAAATGTTCTTTGCACTTATTTTTATCTTTAATTGGCAGTCACTTGCTGCATAGACTTAGAAAAAAAGACTTACAAATTCTGCACAATGGATTTAAAAAGCACATTCATGGTGATGGTCGCTGCACAAACGATCAGGTGCATCTTCCTCTTTCTCATCTCTATGCATCTTCGCTGACGGATGAGTGGCTGTCCCTTATATCTGAATTACAATAAAAAGCAACTGGTTAATATTCAGAAACCTTACTGTTCAGTCTGGTCATGGAGTAGACTTTGGAACACTCCTCTTTGCAAAAAATAAAAAAAAGAAGCATCCTTGGGGACCCGCAGTCAGTCTACAGTTTTGCTCTGAAAGGGAGCAGAAATGTGGACTGTCATGCAGGAAGCTGGGAAGGATCAAATATGTGGACCCCCAGAGGGGTCCGCAGGGACTGGGTTTGAGAAACAGCTAAATCACAACCGAGGTTGATCAAGAATTTGCTGTTCAGAACATTTTTGTAATTTTGTGCAGGTAAGTATGTGCAGGTTAGACAGACATCAAACATCAAAAGTCAATAATTAAGAGATCCGATGGAGCAAATCCCACATTGGAAACGGGGGTCCCTGGGACCAGAGCCTTACAACAAACAACAGCTATAATTAAAAAGGGATGTGGCACTGATGTGGGAAGAATATCAATTCAAAACAATGATTATAATAATCATTGTTCCTGGCATTATCTTAAGGGACTGAATTTAACGATACACAAAGCAACCCTGCATGTGAAGGTTTCCCCTTATTTTGCACTACAGATGATTTTTACAGTGTTGGCAGTGAATTATTTCTGCCAAAGCCTGTACAGATAAATTCAAGATCAATCAATAAAGCAATTGTAACAAGTACCAGTGGTCACAGCCTAATGCTGTGACACGAATAATTTATTGCCTAACGAGCCAGGGCCAGCAGGCATCAATTAACATGCCCGATGCACTTCAGCAACCTAAATGAGTCTCAGGTTGATGTTCAGATTGATTACTCCAGTGCATGTTCAAAAGACACCCAGGAGCAAAGAGCTCCGAGTGCATATGTGGGTGTACTTCAGAGCGTATGTGCGTGATTCACAAACTCACTATGATTTAATGAACACTGATCAAAGGACACCATGTCGGTTCAATGGCAGTGTCATTCACGGGAAACAAAGTAGGCTAGGTTAAGGATGATAAGTGGCAGGTTCAGCTCTCAGGATCTGCAAGGTGCCACGCAAACTTAAAATATAAGAGAAAATAGAAAAAGAATGCTCGCTTTGGCAAGACTCAGTGGTTTAAACGCCACTGGTTTGTACAAACGTTCTTCTCTTTTATATCACCACTTTCCTTTTAAGCCAGGACATTGTGTAGGCTCATTACTCATACAGGCCACATTATAATTTGACATCTAAATGCAAGTTAATTTCACAATTAATTAAAGATTAAATCAGAACAAGTCCAATAACAAAAAGAGCACTATGCTGGTTTTCCCCAAGCCCAAATCCATGTCTAGCAGCTGAGTGAATTGTTCCTTTTCACTCTTGCCCACACAAAGAAAATCGATACCAGGTCCATCTAATAATAAGACTGCACCTTATGGCATGTACTGTCTTAGTGTCTTATAATAGAATTACAAAGATTGACTTAACTGTTGCTGTGATCGTAGCCTTATACTCAACAGCAAGTTGTGTGTGTGTGTGTGTGTGTGTGTGTGTGTGTGTGTGTGTGTGAAGGTGTGTGTTTATCTCCAGGTGAAATAAGTGTGACTGAGTGTCACATCCACAAATTACACTTACCAAAGTGAGTGCTTCTTCCATCACAGTGGTTTTGGGAGCAGATGGAACTAATAAATCCAGCTAGTGGTGGTTTCCCAGTGGCCGGTAATCAAAGGCAGTGAAATTACTGCATTTTGGGAGCTTAAATGCACAAATTAATAAAAAGAACAACTGGAACTGAAATGGCCCATTTGGAAATAATGAGTTTTTTTTTTTGTCCCCCCCCCCCCCCCCGTCTGTGATTCGGCAGCAGAAACATCAAACAGTTACGCACATGCGCTACCTTGCACTGCTCAAGCAATTAGAGGAAATTGAATGCTTCAGATGATATTTTAAGATTATGTGGGGGTATAAGCCGAATTTGTTCACCGCAATATTGATGAAATGTAGCTTTCCTATTGCCGGTTTGAAAGGCGCTGGTTCATCGGTGGAGTGTGTGCTCCTCTGTTGAATAAACGGATTCAGTCAAAGTCAAATCCCTCGAGTGAAAAACTGAAAATCAATAGCAAATTACTATTTCTTTTGACATATATGATGGTTTATTTCTTCTATATATAAATGACTGTCCTTTTTTTTTCTTCTAAAATAAATGTAGATGTAGACCCCGGGCAGCCGATCTTACTCAGAAAGGGTCGCTGTGTATGGAGATTACTAATTAGAGGACAGGCTTGCTGACAAGTACTCACACCTGGGTTTGGACAGCTGACCTAAAGGTTACCCCAAAAACCTGCATACACACCGACACATTGCGGGTAAGATTGGCCACTCCCATTGTAGAACTATCAAGCCTACAAGTAATGAAATAGCATTCTTTGCTAGCTAAAATATGTAATTTAATTCCACTAAGGGGAATATCACAGAGGTTCAAGTAAATGTCCGGTGTTGCTATCACAACTAATTACCAGTTGGGGGCATATGGGGTACATATTTAATAAAGCCCAGCCTAGCTTAAATAATTTGTTAGGATTTAGTAGAGGGTCAGTTTTGTAGCTTAGGAGAGCATTATTTTGAAAGAGAGCACCTCTTATTATGGAATATATTTGTCAAATATATATACATTGAACATGGCTCCAGGCTGGTTGTGATCCTTGCACTGGATTTGCTGCATGGGAGATGAGTAGATGGACAGAGGATGGACAGAAGACAGGTGATTCAATGCCAGGGGCAGGCTAGGTCACAAATATGGGTAAGGCCATAGAATCTATGGAATCTAAGCATTCTACATTGTTCCAATTTTATTAAATGAAATTATTGGTTGAGAATTCGTTCATGGTGTTCAATATGGAACTTGTTAAAGGAAGTAAACAAGTAAATAATGTGAGTATGTTTTATTTGAGGACATCTGTCGCGCAAATATATATATATATATATATATATATATATTTAATTACATGTATAATAACATATTATACCTGTTAATTTTAGAGCTTTTGTACGGAAATGCCTTGGACCATGGTGTGGGATGCCCGGAAGACTATTGACCATTGACTGTTGTTTCTTTCTATAACTTTCAAAATGCGTTATGTGATGACATCGTGGATGTGCAGGCTTCAAACCAGCATGGCTGGCAGGCCGAGGAGAGCTCACTGAATGTTTGTAGTTTTTCCTCCTAAATAACGGACAGCCCCGGGGGTCAGTCGCACAGAGTGGACCACTGCCTCCGGGCAGTGCCATGCCATGACGCAAGACCCGCACCCAGCCGCTCGGGAAACAGACATCCCCTGACTCAGCCACCTACAGATTCCCAAACCATGCTCAGTTACCCCCGCCGCTCGATACATCGCACCTAGGCCACCACCGAGGCGTCCGCTTCCCCAAAATAAACACCCCCCCACCCAAAAAAAAAAAAAAATGTCTTGAAGGTTATCTCCTCTAATTTACCAGTTGTAGTCACAAAGTGGTTTAGAAGAGAAAAAGATTTACTGCACGGATACTGTCCTACCCATCACTTATTCTGCATTCTGCACTACGGTACTGATAACGCACGTCAGCATTAACGAGAGGATCTCTGAACGACACCAACTCTTCTGTTAGTTACGACACCAATTATTTTGACACGGTAGCCGCTGTTTAATTGACAGGTCTGGGATTTTCTCTGCACTTTTATTGCCCGTTGTAAAATGCGATATTAAAATGTTCAGAAGAAGATTTAATGTCTCAAACAATGTGCAGATCTGTTGTAAATCCAGTAATGGTTCAATAATGAACTAAAGTTAATGTTCACAAGCAAAGCCATTCAAGAGACTGCATGGTTTGGGTGTGATGCTGTGTAGTGGTGTGCAAGGAGACCCCTCCATTCTGTCAGTGCATTTTCAGCTCTCTGCCTCTGACTCTCTGGGTGTTCTCCTCACCCAATCGTCTTCTTTCTGGACACATTGTGTTCCCCTGCCAAAGGGTCTCACTCTGTCATTATCCTCTGGCTGCCACGGGGGGGCCTCTCCACAGCTCTGGAGGGGACAGGCCACTCAGGCAGAGAAGAGCAATGCTGACAACAGCATTTTAACCACGTGGGCCTGCCAAGGGGGGTGGGGGGCAGAGTTCTGCCTTTACAATGATCCGTCGTCTCTGAAATACAGCCAGGCTGCATCCAGGGCAATGCCATTACAGGGGTCTGGCTCATTGTGATGTTTTCTTAGCAGCACAGGGCCAGATGTCACTTAAAATAAAAAATAGTGAATTTTGTTGAGGCAACAACCATTCTAGACGAATGCCACCTGTTCTATTTTGTAGCCATTTTTGATAAAGGATTTAAACCTAGTTCTTACGAGGGTGGTATTAAAACCAGTATTTCAGCCAGTTGCTGTTGTATAAGGGTCTCTGAACATCATTCTCCTTTCTTCATTATAATGGGTATTGTGTCCATCGTCATTCTTCTGCCTGACAGCCATACCAATAGAAATCTTTACAGTTTCTGGGATATTTTATTCCCGTTCTTAAGTTATTATGTTTTCTTGAACAAATCAACCCATTCAAGTAAAGCCCAGAACTTTACCTCTGGAGAATCTGAAAAGATTTGCACAAAACATGCGCAACAGCAACAGAGCCAGCTTTATTGATTTTTGATTGTGCTTACAATCACATTCTTTCGCAGTATCAGCTGAAATTGTATCAGCGGGCATTGATTTGAAAAATGTCACAACTGTATTCTATAATGGTCTAGAACATTATTTACATTTTTTTATATTGTTGAGCTGCGACTAAATAAATATTGTCAAATTAATCTCTCTGGTTCAGCATCATTAGTAACATTTTTATGACTTATTACTGGATTACCCGTACAATAAATTTAATTTGGGAACAGGAAAGATATCCATTGAAACATTTAAGTTCAGGGACACATTTATTTATTTAAGCAAAAACGACACATTGTTGCTACCAAACTTTTCTACAAAGGGATTTATATTTCTGGATTCACAAAAGAAAAAGAAAAGGAGGAGCCATGAGTCAGAATCCAGCTATATCTCTTTGTTCACTGGCATAAGTTGCATTTCTTTTTTTTCCACCAAAGGTTTCCCACTGCAGCAAAATTCTATGCATAAATTAACGACAGAGCAAGATCCCCTGTCCTTATTTCTGGTGACAAATTACCTCATCTTGGAGGTAAAGACCTCCCTCGTTGAACTGTTAGCAGGAAACTGTCACCACTGAGTACCCGGTGTACCACCTGTCTAGTAGAAGCTTAAAAAGCAAGCTTACATTTATAAGAGCCTAATAATAAGAAAAAAAAATTCTCAAAGTGGAACATTAGTAGTTCATTGAATGGTATTACCCAGCACACTTTGGCTTGTTCCCCATTTTTTCCGTGCCTGTCCTAGGGGATGCAGAGTCAAAGCCAAGCTTTAGGAGATTTTAAACCTGTGTAGCTATTTCGCTTATGCTGTTTTTCACTATATACAGTATGACAGTGCAATAAACTGATTTATATCTATTCTCATGGCAGCCAATCCCAACCCCTGCTTTTCTGAATATGACAACTGGCTCCAGTCGTAATTTTATCATTGTTGTAAATGTTGTAATTACTCCTATAACTAGTGTTGGACCGCAGCAGTCGAAGCAATAGTGGTGGAATGATCTCTCCACTAGGTGGAGTCATGAGCTGAATGAAGACCCATCCACATCATTTCAGCTGTGAACAGCATCACAAATGTGAGAACAGTTTGGCACGTCACTGAATGCCATGTGCTAAAGGACCATTCAAGATTTTTTGACTTTCATCCTTTTCACATTTATTATGTGTTTTATCCGGATCGATTAAAAGGGAATTTGAATTACCTTTGGTATACATGTACATATTGTTAACTTCAGAAGACCCTGTGACACAGCTGCGTAGATATTTCAATTTGGGCCACTATACACTCACTAGGTCATGCAGAGAAAAAAATGAGCATTACCCTCTTTCTGGGTATTGAATGCACAACATTTATTCTGAATACAAGATGTAAATTTACATGGCCTTGGATTTCCTCCCAGATTTAAGAAGTCTTTGATGCTGCCGTCTGCCTCATTACATCTGAATGTGAGCGAGTGGGATTCCCGTACCAGAGAGAGAGAGAGTACTCTGTAGTTGTGGATCTCATGTCAAATATGATATTCAAGCCTGGCTAAATGCGCACAGCCACTGTCACGGAGCCTCGACCACACAAAGGAGTCATACTGTGCTGGAGATGCTCGCTCCACCACGGCCATTTGACTGCCAGCTTCAATTTGTAGCCAGTTTTTCTGCCCGCAAAATGGGCAACAAAAAGGTTGCTCTTTCATGTGTCAACTAATTGTCAAATTCAACAATCACGGGGTAGGAGAAGATCCAACCTGGTAAAAGCTACCTTTGTTTCTCTAGGCAGAGACTGACAAAGTCTTCAGATAAACAACTTATATACTTACACGTGACTCACATAATAGTCCAGCAGCTAAATGGGGGGAAAAAAAAATTAAATTAAAAAACGCATTTCGTGTTAAAAGCACTAATTTTGGTATTCATATTCCCAAAGACATTACGAAGAAATATAGATGTTGAGCCATTGTGAATTTTCAGTGTGGTGGCTATGGCAGACATATTCAAACATGGCTGCCAGCTACAACTGTTTTCTGAACTCTTTTCAGATAGATGAATAAAATGGCAAATACCGCATATATCTAACTAAGTTTACTTGGTATACATACACCTGGGCAATTATGAGTCAGATAACCCATGTTGGTCACCTGAAATTCAAGATGTCCACCTTTTTTTCCAATAGGGTGGTCATAGCGGTCTTAGAAATTGCAAGTTGTCATAAATTCATATTTTTCTTTGCCAGCTGTTACTTAAGTTCTTGTTCTCTATCAAATCTATCTAATAGAGTGGATTTTGGAGCGCAGCCAGAGTGCACTGGCGACACCACTGCTGTGAATCTCAGCATGGGCTTCGGTGTCAGCTGAATGCGCTACACATGCTTAGCGAAATCCTGGCTGGACCAGGGCCTGAAAAAATACGCCTGCTTCCAGTGTTCCGTGCACTAACAGGCTGTGACACTGCGTCCGGTTTTGCTGGGCGTGCGTAGCAGCGTGGGCTGCATAGTCTGTCTTCCCAGAGTGTACAGATGCCCCGTTAAAGCTGTCCTCTGCCCCAGATGACATGCTGCAGAACGTCACGTTGACGATCAACAGGCTTGTCATCCTTCTGTATGACCGGGCCAGCACATGTACAGAAGTATACAAGGCCTGAAGGAAATTATTTGTGAAGAGGCACAGTGTGTAGTCATTCCCTCTAACTAAAACTGCTCTACAGCAGTGTTTCCTAGCCCGGTCCTTGGGGACACCCGGACAGTCCACGTTTTTGCTCCCTCCCAGCTCTCTGTAAGACAGTCCATGTTTTTGCCCCCTTCCAGCTCCCTGCCAGACAGTCCACACTGTAACACTAACACTGTACCTCACTTCAGCTGCCTGCTTCCTGTCCCTGCACTACTCAGAGCTGAGGCTGGGTCACATGATGCACCGGCATGGCTGAGATGGCTTCTAAGGGCACACAGCTTAAAAGCTTGTTGATTGGCTGCCCTGCAGCCTTTCAACAATCTTTATTAAACGCCCAAACACCGAACTCGAACCCAATCTTTTACGGAAAAGTTTGGGTTCAGGTCCGGGTACCAAAAACGGTAAAGTTCGAGTTCGCTCAACACTAGGAGGGAGTCAGGGAGTCCATTCTACAGCAGTGTTTCCCAACCCAGTCCTTGGGGAACACTGGACAGTCCACGTTTCTGCTTTTTGCACGTTTTGTACCAGGTGTTCGGTGTTACTGATTGGCTGGGAGCTGGGAGGGAGCAAAAACGTGGACTGTCCAGTGTTCCACGAGGACTGGGTTGGGAAACGCTGTTCTACAGTATACTACATATAATGCAACTAATAATAATAATAATGCGGACGAATTCCTGACCCATGCTGACGTTTTAAAACAAAAACCAGAAATATTTTTGTAAAAATTCGACAAGAAGTCTAATACTTCTTGTTAGATAGATTTTTAAATAATTATTTTGCCGCAGTCAGAAGAACGCGATGCATGAACAATGCACATTTCATTTGCTTGCATCAGATCAGGAAATTAATACACAAACTGCTCTGGTCGTTTTCCACCGGGATTCACTGTTCTTGGATTTCCTGGAATTTATTATCATTGACTGCAGAAACAGGTTAAAAAAACATAAGTCAGAACAAATTAAGCCCTCCATTTGTCTTGTGCAGTGACTGTTCCAAGTGACGAGATAAAGGGTAGCCATGCCTGAGTGCAGAGAGAAGCGGGATACCCCAGACACCTGACAGTGCTCGGTGGCGCCACACACTGCCCGAATATGATTCAATCACCGTGATGCTCGGCCATTTCTTAGATTTGCTTCATACTTTATTGATCATCTACTTCTACATCTCCTGTTATTCCCAGCGCCATCCCAATGGGGGAGCTGTGACTGTTGACCTCAACTGAGATGACAAATGGCTTTGTGCTTGGCATTTTAGCATTGTTGTAAATGTTCTATGATATAATATCACTCCTATAGCTACTGACCAGTCGCAACTATTTTCAGATCGATGAGGAATAAAATGGCAAATAGAGCATTTATCTAGCTAAGTTTATTTGATATACATAATACTTGGGGCCTGCCAGTCAGGTAACCCATGATTGTCACCTAAAATTCAAGATGGCTGCCAGTCACAGAGGTGTCTGTGGCTTTGGAGCTGAAAGTTTTGATATCATTGCCCTCACTAGTCCAATGTGCTTCATGACTTTAAGGGTGATTTTACCTGTTTCATTTGGGGAGACTTTGGCAGGATATCTTTTCCTGGGAAAAATGAATGACTGGCCCACATTCTATGCGATGTGGCTCTGACCGTAGGTCATTAAAGCCTCAGAGACTAAGAAAGGCTTTTGCAAACATATACAGACTGATCTACCATGGCAACACATGTGAGCATGGGTGGTCCTGGTCAGTCGCAAACTACTTCTGGGGGAATAAGACCCTTTAGCAAAGGTGGGGCTTGCTTATAACTATATGAATAGGTTAATTGAGCATGCAAAATGGCAGCATCACAGTAAGAAAGGTAATAATATGATTTCCAAAAAGGCATCTGACATAGCTCTGCATAAAGATGGGATACTGAAACAGCCAGAGTGCACAGTATGCAGACACATGGTCGAGTAGAAAATAGTAAGTAATGTGGTTTTGAACAGCACAACCTCCAGATATCTGTGTAATCGGTGTGAAAATGTAATATTTTTATAACCCACATAACTGACATAGATTTCTCCCTACTTGTTTAATAATTAAGCATTCAGACAGCATAACATTAAGTATTGCAGCAGAGAGTCTAGCCAGCAAAATAATACCAGAAACTCACATCTTCATCACAGAAATATGAAGCTGCCAAATAAATAAATAAACAAAATACTTATATATTTCTGTAAAGTTTTGGTATTTAGATGCATAGCTGTGTAAGCATTAGCTATACTTTGACATGCAATGCTGACCACAGCTGTTCAAAAAGGGATGACTGCATTACAATTAGTTCATCATAAAGCACAGCCCTAGCAGGAGACTGGCATTAAATGCTTAGGGGGTTTCACTTACAGCAAAATGTTCGAAAGAAAAATGGTTCAGAGAGATAATCTTGTGTCACATGTCAGACCAACCCATCAGATATCTTGGTCCTGCCTCCTCTAGTTGTTTGGATCTGCCTCCTCTGCAATCTGATTGGTTATGTCTCTGTACCAATGATGTTTTAGTTCTGGCCTTAGAACATTTTTCTGTAAGTAAAACTCCCATGAGCACATTAAATATCATTATAGTGTCAAGCAACCAAAGGTGGGCAACATTTTTAGGACCATAGGTAAGGTCAGGCCAGAAAACAAATGTAATTTAATCAGCAAGATCATAAATGGAGTATAGCTGAGGACTACTTCACGCAAACAGGATAATAAAATAAACAAGGCTAATGAATGCAAAAACTTGATGTTTTTCTTTTTAGACTTATTATGGAGTCTAGATTAATGTCAGGAAAATGTGGGGATTATAGGCACGTTAATGCTGCAAATGAATCCTCCAAACACAGCAACGATACTTAAAATCAAATTTCACTCCTCAAATAACATGCACTCTGTACTGATAACTCATAATTGAAATATTAATTAGAAATTTAATGATAAAATAATAATCCATTCATCTATCTTCCAAATGTTTACCAAGTACAGGGTCACTGGGATCAAGTGATAATGGTAAGCTTTTATGATAAGAATGAAGTCACCAGCCAGACATAATTGCTGTAATAAATCATTACCATGTAAAGTATAATGTTAGTAGCAATGCCTTTTGGCCTTCTTATTACATAGCACCTTTACTGTCAGCCAGAATCCGATGCAGCTGTCTGATATCAAGGCAGACACTGGCTCCAATGTTAATTCTGGTTCATGAAGCTGAAGAAAAGTACAAGACCTTAGCAAAGAAAAACCTGGATCACTACCAAGATGCATGCACTGTAACTGAGAAGCTGAACCATACCGTAGATATATTTGCATCCCAGAGGTGTCAATTTCAGGTTCAGAAAGTACAAATCCAGACCAAGATTTTGTTTCAGCCAGCTAATTGAGCACTGATTGGTTGAAACAAAATCCTGGTCTGGATTTTTACTTTCTGGACCTGATACTTGCACCTCTGCTGTATCAATGTAGTGAATGAACTATGAACTGTAATATTTATTCGGTTGTTTGTCAGCTTATTTGTTTGTGTGCACAGAGATATCTGCGATATACCAGTGTTGTTAGGCACTGTTCACTCCACTAGATGTAGAGTCATAAAACTTTTACGCAAAATTTAACACAGAATGGCAAATAATCCCACTCTCTCATTTTCTTGCCCTTTTGACATGTAGTTCTTCAAATGTCAGTTACTCTTACATCCATCTGAGAACAAGAGAAATTCCTCAGATTTTTTAAAATTTGATTAATAAAAGCCTTTCTATTTTCTTTATTTTATACATAACGTTATAACCTTCAGAATGTGTTTAAAAATGTGCTCTAAATACGACGTCGGTAGGCTTCTTGTTCCTTTCTACAAGGTTTTTAAATATTTGATGAAATCATTCTTTTTGAAGTTGGTCATGTTGGTCCTGTTTAATCTTCTTGTCAAATATGTTTTGGAAATCATTTTGGAGGACCATATAATTATAAGTTTTTAATAATTACATTATTGTATAATGTATTAATGTCCAATTTGCAAAGATGATTCTTTTCATATGTTTTATGAAATTTGAAATATTTATTTTTAATTGAAATATCAGCGGAAATGAAACCTCCAGTTGAAATTGATACACTTTATCAGTGGCCTCAACTGGAGTTAACTTGTCTGTATTACACTACTGTATCCACAGGTGCGGGTACCAGTACAGCTACAATATCTGACCCAAACCATCAGACAAGTTGATAGATAGTGTTTTAGGTTTATTGTCGATTATACAGTTTTGCTCTAATGCTGATTTGGGCACTTCGAGGTAGGAGGTAGAAGTGAAATATCAGTGTAAGGCCAGACCGAACATGTGTGAGCATCCAGCTCATTCGGATATTCCTGACTGCAGACTTTTGTAAAAGCTGATGAATGAGAAGGGCCCGCAGATCCAGGTTATGGTCATTTCAACTGCTGTATCTGACAAATAAAAACACTCCTGCCTGCAAGTTTGCTCAGTTATGATATGGATTGCAAAAGAATGAAGACAAGCAAAGCACCGTAAGCAGGACACATTCTGCAACAGTTGCATCTCGGTTTATAGAATATTTCATAAGTTGAGCCACGGGCGGGGTGCTGTGCTACAGCCGAACTCTGTGCCAGTTTATCAAGCCATATAACGGCAAATTACGACTGCGTCTGCGGCCTTCATGCATTTTTCATAAAGCTTATGATTGCAAAGGGGCCACGGGATCCTGTGAGACTACGGATGGGCGTTTATGCACTCATGCCAGTAACGGGTAATGAGCTTTGCCGGGAGAGGGGGATCTGTTGGACGCAGCATGGAAAGTATAAGTGCACTTTATTGCTAGTATCATCATATACATTTTTTTTTTTTTACTTGCTTGCCCTTAGCTGATGGGATCTTCATAACCCTCATTATATATAAGCATTCTTCCATATAACCTGTCTGTTTTCTCACCCCTCGTCCCGCAAATCTGATATAAAACTGCCGGCATAGAACTAGACAGCTTCAACAATAGATCCCTTACCAGTCTGCTGCGCATTGTACCAGTCTATAGCCCTCTTTAAAAATCTTCAACACTCCACCTCTTCTATGACCATAAGTAGATAAGAGTCCAAGACATGGTGAAACAGAATTGTGCCAGATTTTGCTTGTATGATGTGTGTGGCTCATAAAACATATGTAACCTTTCTGTGTCAGTTGTAAGTCTACGATAGTGGAGAATATATATAGAATAAGAGTAAAACAGCACAGTGAGAGATACTCAAAGTTTCTAATAATCTGGAAACATGGAGAAGATGCATATTTAGGTTGAAGATCTCCTGGACAGGGGCCTCTACCAGCCACTCCCAAATAATCTGGAAACATGGAGAAGATGCATATTTAGGTGTTCAGAGAGGCAGGGTGTAGCTAGATAAAGTATAAGAGTTGAATATAGAGCGTCGAGTTTAGAGTGAAAGCCTCAAAAGCAGAGTATACATTTCGCTGTTGTGCACTGTGTGATGTGGTGTGTCAACAATGGCAGTCTGTCTGTCTGGATCCGATGGTGGGGGAAGATGCTGAATAGACCTGGTAGACCCAAATGCATAGTGAGGGTGAGCTGGGAGTGGCTGGCAGAGGCCCCTGTCCAGGAGATCTTCAACTCGCACTTCCAGCATAACTTCTCTTGTATCCAGAAGAAGTCAGAGGATATAGGGCCTAAATGGACAATGATCCTGGATTCCATTGCTGAGTCAGCTGTACAGCCATTAGTGTTACACTAAGTAGCGTACACTCTGAAATGTTCACTTTGTTGTGCACACTTTGCGCAGTGAACTCTGTAGGGCACACTCAGTAAGGGGTAGAGTTGGAGTTGCAAATAGGGTTAGAATTAGTGCCAGCATGGTGTGGTTAATTTTGGTATCAGTTTTCATTCTGGTGTCATTTGGCATAATTATTTGGGCGAGTTACATTTTGGGTTTGATTTTGGGCCAATTTTATGTTTATTCTTAGTTGGCTTTAACATTATAGTTTATCTAGAGAAGCAACTTGCATATGATCTAAAGCTTTCTTCTATTGCTTTATACATAAGGAACCTGTTATTTGTTAGTTTGTTTTTTTGAAGCATGTGAGTGGAGTGGTGGCTTTGGGGCTAAGGATTTATGCTAACAGTTGGGAGGTTGCTGGTTCAAATCCTGTGAATGTCTGGATTGATTCTGCTCTATTGGGCCCTTGAGCAAGGCCCTTGCAATAGCTTGGTCCTGGGTATGATGTCAACTTACATCTGGCCCTGCAGGTAGGTCCTCTGACTTCAGGGAAAATTTGGGGGTTGCTGGCAGGATTGGCTCTCCAGTCACCAGGAAAAGCTTCACGCTGTTCCGCTCCCTCTGAGCAGTGCGGTGCTGAGGTATCACCCGCTGCATGGCTGCACCCAGGTTCTCATCCCTGAGGTGGGTAGTGTGCTGCCTCAGCACATGTCTGCTTACCTCTGCCTTTTTAGCATCTTAGCTGCAGACCACTACAGCTAAGCTGAAACAGTTATTGAAGTTCAAAAATGCCCTGCCCGGTTCCTTCAGTGGAACCTCCCCCAACTCTTGCCATTCTTCTGAATGAATTCCTGTCCTTCTTATACTATTATTTTTAAAAGTATTTTCATTTTTTGCTTCCATGGAAACTGCGGCAACATGATGTAGCTCTGGAAACAGCCTAGAAACAGCAATAAAATGTATTTATCAAATATGTAAATTAATTGAAAACTAAACATAATGCAGCATTTAATATTAAACCAATGACATTTATTTGAACACCTTAACAGTAAATAAAGACTTGGCTTGGATTTTTGCCAAATCTAATTTTAGATGCCACTTTAAAGGAAATGTGCATATAAAGCGTGTTTTATTTCTATGAATTCCTCTGTGTTTGAATTTTTATTGACAACCCAGGTATATTATCATACTTTGTGTTCTCTTTTATGTATGCCATGTTTTTAAAGACACTTTGCTATATTATTGAAGCACACATCAGTCATAATAAGGAATCATGCACCTGGAATAATATGTGAACCATGGATTTGTTGCTTTGGCCTGTGATGGCACTTCTTTAGAGATATTACATCATCATACCTTCTAGACTCTATAACCACCATGTAATAATACAGCCTTGGTACGTAGAATGACTTAAAAGACAGAAATTTCATCATCACCTTGTTTCTTTTTGGACCCAATCATGAATCCATGCCAATGATGATCTCTCAGGAAAATCCATGGCATGTCTTATGATAAAGAACATATCCGGACCACAAACAGATTGACAGACCTTTCGAAAAGCTGCCTGGACAAATCACATTTGTGTTACCCTTATGGACTATTTTCCTAAATATTCTTTTTTTTGTAATAGCAATTTGATGCATGGCCAGAGAAAACAGCACATTTTAGAATAGATCTATTTGTCAAACCGATTTCAGATTAGAAACCTGCTGATTCGGGAACTTAAGCTGACACTTCCGGCAGCAGGAAAGTATGAAATTTGCCACTTAATTGATCTAAAATGTGCTTCCCCCTCCACTGGCAGGCCAGAACTGTCAGAAAA
>JAODKL010000041.1:10206074-10231417 GCA_026780765.1 Petrocephalus schoutedeni
ACAACCCTCGGCGGGGGGGGGGGGGGACATGTCCCCTCCGTCACCCCCGGGATTTACGCCCCTGCAAAACATATCCTATGGGACCTACCAATTTCTAGGCATTATAATTACCTTAAATCACCCATTATCTGAAATTCAGGTACATCCCACGGAATTATTTAAATTCTTCTGACTATTTGGCACAGAAGCCAGAAGTGTCACAAAAAAAAGGAGGAAGATGAGACAGCCATGAGGAAACGGCACCTGCCACTACAGGAGGTCCTCCAGAGGCAGCAGCCGGCTAAATCAAAGCTGACCCAAGGAGATAAATAGATAAAAACCACTCACACACCTCTGGGACCATCTATCTATTGCCACACATGTCCGCAAGTATGATCATTCCCTTTTCCCCCCATTAAAATGACTTCCAACAACTAAACTATAAGGTTAGACTCCGAAAAGGTATTACCGCCTAGCCACGTATCTATTTCTAAACACATATATGACTCTCAAACAGCCTGACATCAGTCCATGTTTTAACACATTTAATCAGGTTTGAGAAATGCAAAGCCGCATGATAAACACCATTAAACCACTTTAATATTCTGGTGTTGTTGCTTGTTGGCACTGAGTTCAGACACATTTAAAAAGCACTTGAAAAAAAAGTTATGCTTGCATCGGCATCTAAAAATTACTTAAAATCTCTCCCCAATGTGTCAAGAATATTAAAACATTAACATCGCAATGTAATTTTCCAGCAAGCACAAGGTTCAATTAAAAAAATAATTATATATATAAAATAATGAGGCAAACAAAGACTGGCTATATGGCATAGAACAGCATTTCCCAATCCAGTCCGTGGGGAACACTGTACAGTCCATGTTTTTGCTCCCTCCCAGCTCCCAGCCAATCGGGAACACAGAATACCTGGTACAGGTGTGCTGGGAGCTGAGAGGAAGCACAAACATGCTAAAGTACAGATCCCTTCAACACAAAAAATGGCTGGATAATCAGCGCACGGACCATTTACAAACGCAAGAAGCTGCGCTGTGACAATGACAGACCATTAAAATGTCATAAAACTTAATAAAAAATAAATTAAAAACATTTTAACCATAACCATATAACTCACATGTTTTAAAATGCCCTTTATACACCTACATATATTACAGAAGCAACTGAGAGTAAGTCTCTTATAATAAAAGTACAATAAATGGAATTCGGGGAATCTTTTACACAGAGTTCCTTGACCAAGCTGCCCTATTATTTCCCTTTTCCCAGTGAAGCGTATTAGCAAAATGTAATTTCAATGCCAGTTTCTTCTTTAGACCATCAATACTCCTGGGACATCTCAGTAATACTTCCTGCCGATTGTACTTCTCTTTCTGGGCGATGAACAAGTAAGTGATTACATTTTGCCGTTCTTACCTTCCTGTAGAACTGCATTTCCCTCTGGCCTCGAGGAGGTGGCTGGAGTTGCTTGAGAACGGTACCATCCGGGTGCTGTAGGATACCTTTAAGTGACACGTGCCAAAGCCATATTCAAATAAATTAATAAAAAAATTTAAAAAATTCTCAGCTATACTGATTTCACATCAAGATGGATGTGAGCAAATTATTATTTTTTTCTTTAACTTTTGAACTCATTCTTTTTCCCCCCAAAGATAAAAGCAAATACTGCTTATTCATGCAAGATTGAGGTAGTTATGGAAGTTCAATGGATGGATGGATGGATAACAGTAAAGACTGATTCAGCACCACATGATCATAATTATCAGATAGCTGGCTTTTATCTAAAGCTGACTTAAGCTTGATGTGGTGGCACAGTGGATTCCTCCATATTTGAGGAGTATAAAGCCTGCCTAGGCTCTGTGTGTATGAACTTTTCATCTTCTCACATACTGTGCAGGTTTCGGCCGACCGGTGTGTGTATCTAAGCTATGGGCTCTATGCTGCCTGAGATAGGCCAGGCCACCTTCTCATGACCCAGAGCAGGATGGATGGATGGATGGATGGATGGATGCTGACAAGGCAAATTCAGCTGAAAATCACCACCTACATCAGACACCACAGTCAGATCTTATAGGCTCGGCAGTTTCCCCGAGTCCCCACACTGCTCACCCGTGAAGATTTCCCTCAGTGCAAAGCAATCATCTAAATACTGTGTGCCAGACCAATTACCTTAAGAGTAAATGCTGAAACTATGCCTTTTCTTGATGTGTGAAGTCAGGGGATCCACAAGATTACTTACCCTGGTGAGCTCTAAATGGCCATTTCCACAGTCCCTTCAAAAGTTCTAGTGCAACAGAATTGGCCTCAAGGGATCTAATGTCAGGATTCAGGATTTTTAAGTCGTTTACCCCGACACACATTATCCGATAATTAGGAAGTACATTTTTGAGCCAGTAACACTTCCATTGTTAGTAGTGAAAGAAACGTATAGCAATTAGATATTACTGCCAATTATTTGAGTGAACCAATGCATTAAATATGTATGGAGAAACTATCCATAAAAACAGCAAGCTTAATCATTCATAACTGCAACTTTTCAACACCAAACCACAGACATTTAGCTAAGAATAAATCTCTACTTCAATCCTCCTGAGAATTGGCTTCCTTCTCATCCCAACTTCGTATCTTTCACTTAGAAATTGAAATTACCATCTAGCGTTTCTGCAGACTGATTAGGTCTACACAGACACCCATTTATATATAGCTATTATGAAATGCAAGCTGACAGGCATATACTTAAAAGGATTGCACAAGTGCTAAGCCTGAGTCAGAGGTAAATGAACTCTGCACTTAACCGGTTATTTCATCCTGCCTGCAATTAATATGTACAGAACATTTGTTGTCCTTTTTTTCCAGCTTATATTCGGCTGTCATTTTTGATTATTGCCTTAAAACCTGAATTCTATCGAATAAATATACATATCCATATACGTGTTTCAAATTAATTAAAAAAAAGAACACCAGTGACATGTTTTAATAATTTAAAACATAACAGTGAAAGTTTAACACTGATTATGTTTCCAAGACGCCGTAATATTCACTTCGCCCCCTTTTATCAGAGCCACGAACGTCAAACTACAGGCCTTCATATTAGGCTTTGGATATGTACAACATTTTTTTAAAGTGAAACTTCATTTTAAATGTTACGGCAAACACGTCACCTGAGGCACGTACACCCGCTTCCCGGGAAATCATGGCGCTTACACATGATATTATTGCCAGTTTATGATGCCATAAGTCACCTATTGTCAACCAATGTTATATAATACGATCTGATTATCTCTTCGTATTTTCTTAAAATATATTTATTCATAATTGTCAAGGAGATAAAAATCCGGAAATGGCAAAGGAATGCATTTTTTTAAAGAATCGGTATGCCAATAGGGAAATGAAATGAAATAATGCATTGCAGTGCAATGTCATGTCATGTCACGAAGGGTACGGACCTGCTTTGTCCACGCCGTACTTGTGCCCGGCCACCTGATGGGACAGCGGCACGCAGCCGTTGAGGTGCGCCTTCAGCCCAACCTGCGCCTCCTTCTCATTCATTGGTCCGGAAAGGCCATGCTCCTGGCTCCCCGCACCACTTCTTATTTCCAACCTTCCCATTGATAGAGATGAGTCCATCATCTGGTGCTGAGTTGACATTTTAACCAGTAAAATGCAATGGCTCCACTTTTTTAAAAACAGATTTAAAAACATCTAGATCAAAAATTCACATCTTCTCTTGACGCGCCCCATGTGACTTCCCCGGCAGCATCAGAGTGGGATAAAAACGAGTCTTCATTTGCTTAGTTCAGCGCCGAATCGCCAGACGCCAGTCGTACGCGCCTACTTAAGGCTACAGTGTAGCAGGATTCAAACACCTCCCCTTCTGACATTTTCACATCTTTATCAGTGACACAGAACGCAGCCCGGCCACATCCCACTTCCTCAATCAGAGACGTCAAACGCGCCCTGCAGCTGAGATGATAACGACGCCGAAGAGCGGGGGACCTGCAGTTTTAAAGCGGCCGAGGCATTCTGCAAATCTGTGATGCTGGCGAGCTGCTGCGGCGATATATACCAGACAAACGCGGAAATGAGGAGCTGTTATTTGTTTCCAGTATGTTACACATCCCAGCAGGCGTGCGCCCGTGACGTCAGCGCCGACGCGCCGGGCCTGTCCGTTACGCGCCGGTGTAAAATCAACGCGAAAGTAAGCCGTGCAGGAGAACCTCGGGCGTTTTTCTTGTCTTATACCGCTGAAGAGAGTTTTGTTCTTGTGGGTCGGTCAATGTAGTGAGGTGTAATTGGGTTTCGGTGCTGCAACCGACTGCCGTCATCCTATCGCTCTTGCAGGCACATTTGCGGCCCTGCCGCCACTGTCAAAACGGCAACCCACGAATTTCCACTGTTCATTTGTGTAAATGCGATGATGTGTAGTGTACCGAAATAACAGGTGATCATAGTTTATTAGCCTAACCCACGTAGACAAGGGCGTAGATTTGGGTTTGGACATGTCCCTACCAATGCTGAGGGAGTGCAATGTGTGTTTAGGGGGGATGGGGTTTCGGGGTTTGGTCCCTATCAGCGCTGATAACAAACCTACGCCCTTGCACGTGGAGAGCACATGTTGACGCCCGTCCTGCGTGCAGAATTGCAGTCTGCAAATATCAATATTTCGACTTGGTAACAAATGAAATGTGATCAAATGTAGGCTATCATTCCTGAGTATGGATGCGTTGTACTCTGAGAAAACGTGAAATGAATTTCCTGTCGGCATAAAATTACAAAGAGAAGATATGAAAATTGAAGTTAATTGGAGATAATATCTCGTTGTAATTGCATGCATAGTTTTTCCTGTACGCATCCTGTTTCAAAAACGTAATTGCGGCTTGACAATTCGTTAGCCGTGATCTAGAACGCCTTTACACCAGAAACAAACTCGACAACATAACGTAAAATAACACGTTACAAATATTCTAACGCGATTTATTTATTAAGAGAATTATTTATAAAGAACACAAAACACAACATACACCCCTACCCCAAGAACACCCTGAGTCAGCTTCTAACGTGATTTATAATTGCATCGAATTATATACGTGTTATATCGTAAACAGCTTCGTACAAAACTACATTTTAATAGAAGTTTCCGCTCATTATTCCCAATAAATGTTAAATAATTGAAATATCGGTTAAACCCGTGTATATTTGTCATACTTGTAGGGTTATTAGGCTCAACATCTAAAAGCAGCGAAAGCACAGTTGTGCCCAAAAGCAGAAAATACGTAGAAGCAATTAAAAATTGTTTTGACCTCGCCTTGGAATAAAAAAATCTTATCATGGCAGTTGCCTTATCTAAATTTAAAATTGTCTGTTTACAAACAGTTCAATTTCCGGATGTTGTGAGAAATGTTATTTAAAATAGGAATGGAGACGTGTAGCATTCTCCTTAAGTATCTGGACATAAGACCGAAGACCTGCTTTTGAAAGTTTCATCTGCACAATTTAAGAAATAATTAACTGCGACTCGACTTTTAAGTTAAATTTCAAAAGCCAGCGAATAATTCCTGTTATGAATTATAAGAAAAAAATGAAGTACCGCCTTACATATACTGTAAAATAAGACGATTTTTAAATGTAGGCTGTAAATTTCATTTTTATGAGGGGATATTAATTGTAAATAAGTCCTTTTATTGGCTTTGCAAAGTGCTCTCCTATTACCAGATTAATTCGCCTAACTTATCAAAGATCAGCATTAAAGCAAAAACACAAAATAAGAGGAAGAAAGCACATTGTGAACCCAACATCTGTAAGCCCCTAAGATGTGCAGATAACGTATAATTAACATTAAGAAGACGCACTGCCCTCTACTGGCGACTTTAATAGAAGCAGTCCAAAAATCGTTGGAGTTCAGGTGTTCCAGCGAGAGAAATAATTCGTTTCCATCTAAGCTTTGTTTTCCAGGATATAATTTGTGCCAGCAGAACCTCAGTTGGAATGGCAGCTACTGAACGGAGTTGGATTGGGGAATGTTTGATTTTTATCACAGTATACGTGTATGAATGTAAAATATAAAGTATGTACTCAACTCCTCTGCCAATAATTGTTTTATATTCATGATTCACACTTTCCTTCTGCTCCATGTAGTACAAAAAGGACATTCGGTTACCATGAGAAAATACTAAATAAAAAATATCCCACAAATTAAGATGAACAAAAGACTGAAACTAAGATACACAAAAGCCTTCACAAGAATCACATGCAAGGTTTTTACGAGGATTAAGAATTTATTGTTGGGGATAAGTTTTCACTAAGGCCATCTATATTCCAAAACCCAGTCTTACTTGAAACGATAAATATATATAATATTTATTTAACTTACCACTTTTAACCATACCAAAACAGTGACTTACACATTGTCTTCAGACAATTAAATTAACAATTAAAATAACATCCAAAGAATGTTTAATAAATGATTAAACGAGAATGCAGCAAAAACATAACCCAGTAGCATGGATAATTATGCAAAAATATTTTCTCTATATTTGAATTCACTGCATGTAACATCCATTAATCTTGTAACTGCTTATTCTAGTGGTGTCACAGAGCTACTCCATCTATAATTGCCGTTTTTATAATCGTGGAGACAAGCTTAGGGTAAAAGTCCAGGATACACCTTGGGCAGGATGGTAGTCCATTGTTGGGCACATAGACACACAATCTATGTCATCTAGGGTAAATGGACCTTATCATTGTCCACTTACATTTAGCCTTTAAGTCTGATAAGTTAATCCAGCTAAGCAAGAAATGCTGCTTCATGAAACGGCTCCCTGGGGACATCACTTAGCCTAAACGTATGTTTTTGGGCTACATGACACAGGAAGAATACGCAAATGGCAGACACTGAGCAGAGGTGGGATTTGAACCCCCCAGCCCTCATGGTGCGAGCCTATGTACCAACCACTGCATCAACATGCCACAAGAAGAAGACCATCTTTAACAAAAAAAAAAACACAGTACCAGCCACCTGTAACATTTTAAATAAACTGAACATGTATCTATAACCAAGTTTTTTTTTTTTTTTTCCCTTTTTAACTTAGTAACGGTAAATTATAGGTATTCCAATAAAGGAACAATTATCTTCACTAGCAGTTAATAGGTCCATATGTTGAATTTAAAAAATTCCAGCAGTTGGCACTTTTAGGGTTTAAATAAAGCAAGAAAAGGGAAAAAAAAACACAAATGCATTCATCTTTAAAATTATTCAAATGAATTTCATTCATTTTGTGTCAGTCTTAATCATGGAAAACCAGGATAAGTTCAGGTTTTGGGAGCATAATAGAATAAGATTGAATTAAAAAAAAAATGTAAAACTGGCTTTTTAATAGGGGATGAGGTTAGCAATTCCTGGTTTATTACATATTTTTTCCCCTAATTTGAAACATATTAACCACAGAATCGGTTCAGCTAATCAGTCCATCATTAAAATGAAGGCCAGTGGAAAGGCAAAGTAGCACAGAATGATACCGTTATTAGGTTAAGTGACTGTGTCAGTGATATTCTCAGACAAGAAACATTTATGTCCAGTTGAATAAATGTCAACATTTAACCTTACTGTATATTTGCATTTGTTTTGAGTCAGAGGTACTGTAGCTAACACATACGGATTCCCCATGTGTGAACAAAACAATCTACCCAGCAAGACAACTTACACACCTCATATCTGATGTAATGATATAATGTTAACACATTAGCAGGATATTAATGACACAACCCATAGAACAGCTTGGCATTCGCACTGTATTAACAAGAAACGGGGGGAAAAGACCACACACTTTGAGCAACAAAACTGAACATCTGCAGCAGCTTTCTTCTGATACACGTGGCTCTTCAAGCCTCTTTCCTCTTGATTATGAGAGGTCCAACATTATCCCCGGTTTCTTCATTGTGTTTTGTATGGGAACCATCACACAACGGAAACTGAGAAAGAGAAAGAAAATTAAACCCCAAAAATCAGTCAAATAAATGAACCCTGGCTGCCGGACATGGTTAAAATTTTAAATGACTTGCAAATGAAGTGAAATCACACTATTTTCATAAATCCACAAAGATCTAGATGGGCTTTCAAGTTTTCAAGTTTCATTACTTATATTATCCAAGTGGAAAAGTCATATACGAAGGCTTGGAGGTAAACAGACGGAAGGTGATAGCGCAACATCATCGTTACCTTCTTTGATCTCCAGCAGCGACAGTACACGGCCTTATCCCCAAGATCCTCAATATCAAAGGCGTGCACCACTTTGGGGTTGTCCTTCTGCAGATCCAAGTTTACCTTGGACTTGCAACATTTGTCTTTAGAGAAGAAGGTCTTGTAGACCAGGATACCCACAGCTGTAGTTCCAGCTGCCAAGGAGATTGCTGCGATCCACTCAGCTACAGAGAGAGCATGGGAAGATGGAGCTCATTTCTATTACCTCAATAACACTGGTATCATAAAGAATGGTTAACCATATAAACTTATATGTGGGACCTCTAGATTGCACCCGAGGCAGACATAAATACCCAGAAATATAGCCAGCAAACTATCCATTTTCTGTAACAGTCTGTCCTATTCCAGGTCAAAGTAAGGGGCAACCCAGGATGGGGTGCCAGCCCATTACAGGGCACACTCAGACACCAATGACACACACATGCACACCTAGGGGGCAATTTGGTAAGTCCAATTAACCTCAGTATGTTTTCAGACTGTGGGAAAATGGGAGAACCCAGAGTAAGCCCCATGAAAACACGGGGAGAACATGCACACTCCACACACATTGCCGCCCATGCAGAGATGTAGTAAATGTTATTTGCAAAATTGTATTTGATAAGTAGAGGCCAAAAGGAACAAGGAGGTTGTGGAAAACGCAGGGCGTTGTCTTACTTTGTTATTCTAAGGTTTTATATATACAGACCTTGTTTACACAGACACACAACCTGGTAATACCACTATGTACAGGAGAGATTATTACCAACTCTACAAATACCAGCTCATTACATAGAAAAGAAACAGGAAGCTTAGTATTTATTTTGATAATCCAAATGATCGTGTGTGTTCATACTCTAGATTTTACACAGCAGAAATTCCCTTAAAACCTATGGTTTAAGATGATATACTGCTTTATTTATACATTATATAAACTTAGAGGTTTTCAAAATTGCATAAAAACCAAAATGCCATGGGGAAGCGCTGAGCAACCAAAATTCTCTCCGGAGGTTAATGAAGTATGAATCTATTTCGGAAAAACACCGCACTATCCAGACCTTCCCAGGTTAAGGATGACCATCGCAATAATACTACTGAGCACAAACAGCTGTGGCCAGTATTTCTTAACCTCATAATCAAGCTCAGTTTCAAAGTACCGGTTTAACGCGTGTTACAGGTGTGCTAGGCTAGCAAGCTAAAATATGTTCTCATAATTTGATGCGCATCGTTTAGCTGGCAATACGCATCGGTGATCATGTAAAATTTCATTATTAACATTTAAGCAATCCGTCCATAATCCATAGTCCAATAGCGAGAAACCAGGAAGAAATTGCCGGATAAATAGAAATCCGCAAATATTCGTTGTAAGAGAACGAATGAAAACATCATCAAAATGAAAAATATTTACTTTCTTCGGTATACCTATATATACACACACACACACACGCACAGGTATACTTACCTTATACAGTATAGTGATACTACATTACAGACAGATCAAAGCAAATCAAACAGCAGCCGAGTATCTGCGGCCGCTACGGCCACAACCATGCTGCAGAACCATGACTGGAAAAACCAGATTCAATAACAATCACGCTGCAACCGGTACTACACTGCAGGTGCAATAGTTAAACGAATTGCAATAGTTACTACATTCCTAAGCGGCCAGATCAGCCCTACCTTTGGACATAGAATGCGAGCACATTTTTCCGGTAAGGTTCAACTTAGTTGGTCACCCTTTTATCTTGAGAGTAATAAGGTCAGCGGCTCGCGGAAGGAAACATCCGCATACGCCACATATCACGTGTCCCGAGTGCGGCACACGCTGACGTCAGGGCGAGAGCGCGAGGCTGCGATTCTTAAAGGCACAGGCCAGAATTGACGCTTACTTGCGAAATGAATGAATTGACAAGGCCTACGACCCACGTCCCTGCTCAGGATAACTGACGGACGGATGGATGGATGGATGGAAAAAACACAAAACCATAATGTAATGCAGTGCCAAAGATAGAGAAGCTAGCGTCTTGCTAGTCCTCTTGTATAGACCAAATGTCCAAGGCTTTAGTTTTAAACCTTAAAAAGATTTGCCACGATGAAAACACCGTAAACAATAATTCATTTGTGCATACTTTACAAAATTATTAGTAAGGACAAGACCTTTACTTTGGATTTGCCGGGATATAGTGAATCATGTGAATCTTATATATATAGTTGCATAAATCCCCTGTCATCTATCTAAACATATAGGCCTATATACACAATGCATGTTTGCGTTTTATCAACATATTAGTCTTTCCTCGGAGGCTAGACATGCGTATACGCAATTTATATAACTATTGTGTTATGCTATTTTGCGACCTTAATTTATTAACAAGGAAAACAACTGCAGGGTTCCCTAAAGAGTTAAGAGGCGTAAGAAAAACGTAAAACTTCAAGCCCCAGAGTGCACTGGTCTTTACGCTCTTCTGAACAGAAAGCGGAAACAAAGGAACCCAGAATTGTAAAACACACCCTGGCGATCACTGAAGAGAAATAGAAATCATCGTCTTGTCTTTTTCAAAGATTGTAGCTGTGCGGTGTATAAAACACGGACATTTGGCTAAGTCTGTCGACATGGCTTTGAAAAGAATACAGAAAGTAAGTAAATGTAACCACCGATATTAAAACAGAAAGATATTATGTGGCTATAGTTACAGGAGCCAAGAACTGGTATATGGATAGTCAAATACTGCTGGCTGTAAAATTCTGTCGACCTTGCTGCCGTAATATCTGTATAGGATTACTGTTAATCTGTAAGATAGCTGCTGAAGTATTTAATTAAAACCATGATCCTACCCAACTAAGTGTGCCTTTTGGCTCTAGTCATCAATGTAGAGCAGGCAGCCCAGACATGTAAGGAGGTTATAAACGGCCATTATTGTTATTTCCGAACCGCCGTGATAATGTATCACTGCCACCTTTTTACTGTGTAGCCGATCGATAAATTGTTTATACTGGTTACAATGTCGCGGCCGTGCCGTCGCGCTACTTCCGTGTGGCCCGCAGCCCTACAGCGAGCTTCGACTAAAATAACAGCGCTATGTTCTCATGGCAGCCTCTCTTGGGATTTCCACACAAAGACACGTCACGGCGTTATTGGGTCGTTAGTAGCGAGATCTGGGTGCTTATTTCATACAGCTCTATGGCCCCTTTAATTCTCCCCATTAATGGGCGCAGTCGTTTTCAGATGATGTAATCCTAACTAACATCCCACGTTAGATGCCCTGTCGTGTATTTATTGTGCATTATCTACTTTCCCTATGTCTGGTTTTTGGTTTTCATAATTATGGCCAAATCCAACTGCTTTCATTTAACTCTGGTTATTTTCCAGGCGAAGTATCTTTGTATTAAAAAAAATACAATAGAACAAAACGGTAGTGGGGTTTTTAAAGAATAATCGACACTCAGCTGGCGGGGCATGTTTGCGCATGTTTTTAATCTAGCGGTGACGTCTGGTCTCTGCGAGCACGACTCGTTCTTGCTGAATTATTTTTTTTTTTTGCGAAAAACCGGAACGATCTGATTTTGTTTTTCTTTTTCAAGTTTATTTGCTCTTTTCCCTCCTAGGAGTTGCACGATTTACAAAGAGACCCGCCTGCCCAGTGCTCGGCAGGACCAGTCGGAGAGGACCGTAAGCTTCTCACATTTTTCCTTCGCATTTCAAATTGAACTATTTTTGATTCCCAGATAACTGAGCGTTTTTTTTTCTCTTTCATATTTAGTGTTTCACTGGCAAGCAACGATAATGGGACCGGTAAGTACTCAGGGGGGTTCATCTTGTAGTTTTAAATCAGCACATAATGGCCCAAATCTTAAAACTGACTGTGCCTTCAATCGAAATTAGAAAGCAAACTATCATTAATTAATTTATAATATCAAGTAATTCTCCTTTTTCAGTTATCGTTATTTGTATCATTGCATAAGAATTAGTGTGAGAATACCGTAGTATAACACTGGGGAAGTTTTGCTTCTAGAATGGTATAATTGGTTATATTTAAATTGAGTACTGTGTGTGCTGTCCACGGACTGCTTAAAATACACAGATGTTTTCTCTTGCAGGGAGACAGTCCATATCAGGGTGGGGTGTTCTTCCTTACAATCCACTTTCCAACAGACTATCCCTTCAAACCACCAAAGGTGAGAAATATGAAATGCTTCCGAATTCAGTGCGGGTTTTCAATCGTGACAGAAACTAACGACTGGCATTTTACATCTCTTTAGGTAGCATTCACAACAAAAATATATCACCCAAACATAAATAGTAACGGAAGTATCTGCCTGGACATTCTGAGATCACAGTGGTCACCAGCCCTAACAGTATCAAAAGGTATGTTTGTACATATTTCACAGTACTTATTTCAGGCATGAAATATAAAGCCTGGTGACATGTAACCTCATTTTAGTCATTTATAAGCCCAGTTTTATGAAATTATCCAATATGAATATATGTCAGATAAGGGATAAAGTATTTAATCGAGTCTCTGCTGTCATTGTGGCTTTTCAGCCTCTGTTTATTTTGTTATCTTATGTACACTTGCAGAGAGTATCTTGGGGAAAAATCCGTCATTGTTATCATTCTATCTTTTTTACAGTTTTACTGTCCATATGTTCATTGCTCTGTGACCCAAACCCTGACGACCCTTTAGTTCCAGACATAGCACACATCTACAAGTCTGACAAAGAAAAGTGAGTATGGTATTTAAATGTTTTAATTATAATCATTTTTCTTTTTACAAATCAACTGACAATCTGTTCTGCCGCTGTGATCTCACTGCTGTACATCAGGGTAAATTAGCATAACTGCAAATAATGCTACCCTTTTTAGTAAACAATTCTACACGTGACAGTCATTAAATGACACCAATTTCGTTATTACTTAGAGCAGCTTTAAACTGCAGCAAAGGTACATGTTATCATGTAACAGTAATTTTAATTCATTCTTAAACTGATTTAGTTTTGTTAAATCGCATTATTTTGATGGCAGACAAGGTCTTAATTTTAGCCATCTGACTGTAAACAGTGTCAGGTGAAATGTGTGCTGGACTTCACGTGATTGCAAACTGGTTTGTGTACATTCTTCCACAGAATACCAGCCGTCATATTTACAGTAACAACTGTTACGCAAAGCTCATTAGTTACCTTTTAAAGTTGAAAATAACACATCCGATTTCTCTATGCATGACTGAAATAAACAATATCTGGCTTTGTTGCTTATTTTGTAATGAGAAAATATTTCTGTAACTACTAATCCAGTGTATTGCTTACTGGACTCATTTAATGGAATTTCAAAGGGCAGAATTAATTTTAAGTTTGAAAAGCACTGCGTAATACTGGAAAGGTTTATCAATTAAAGGTTTAAAAACTTCTGAGTGTGATTTTATTTGCTGTATTATCACTTTATGTGTAATATGCTCTTTGTGTTTTTTTGTTTTGTTTTGTACAGGTACAACAGACTGGCAAGAGAATGGACCCAAAAATATGCAATGTAAAAACTTAGCCAATAATTAAGTCACAAAGCACTGTAAATTCTAGAGCCTAAACGCCCTTAGGTTATACTATTGAACATAATGTACTGTTAACATTTATCATACAAGCAATTTCAGTTGTATAAATTCACAAATGTAACATGTTTCTTTTTTTCCCCTTCCCTAGTCATTTGGGTCCATTTTTTAATAAAAAAAAAGTAAATTATGCAGTTATTGTAACAGGCATCCATTAAGATTTTTTTTTCCCTCTCCTTTCTGTAGGTAATTACTTTTTTCCATTTAGAAATTTTTATTGTATAGTACAAAAACTGTTCTGGATCTATTTTTATTATTTTGCATTAAAAATGTATAAAAACTGCATATGTGGGTTTGTGTGAACATATTCTTTATCTGAAATGGAGGGTGCTTAGAGGGTGAGGAGTGGTCATTGGCCATTAGGCTCCTTGGCAAAGCCCTAACCCCCAATCGCTCCCGGGAGAGTCTGACCCTGCAGTCTCCAAAAAACAAAATTGTTTTTTTCAAAAGAAGTGTCTGATACTTAATGTATTTAAATGTAATGTAAAAGGTGTTTGTGCAAAGGGTGGTATTGGTTTAAAACGAGGACCTGGAGGCTCTAAGGAGTACCCAGGATACAATGGGGTATTTATGTCCTGGCTATCTTGGGGATGCCCGAGGATCCACAGAATGTGCTAGAGTCATGTACTAAAAGTATGGACGCATCTCAAAAAAGCAGTTTATTTTCATTTGACTAGCCTAACTAATTAAAACATTACACTGTAAGTAATATATTTATAAAAATATATATATTAAATAAATAAAATATGCTGTGAATAGTAGTCTGTCAAACCACTCATGGTGTGCGTGCGTGATAACTTTAGAATTCTTGTGGTCTAACACAGTTGCAAACACGAAACAGAATAAGAGAGTAAATGGTCTATAATGAATGCCTAGTATATAGAAATATTATATAGTGGACTGTAAATAATAATAAAACAACAAACCCCTGATACAGCTTCAAAATAAATTGATTGAATTTAACTCAGAAAGAAAAGGTTATACAAAAAGCATGCAGCAATGCGACATTTTAAGTGTAAGAGCTGACTGTATTGTGAAAGTACCACACGAATCGAAGAGCAATTTACGTTCAGCAAAACCTTTCCCATAATTCCATTTGATACCGCATAGCTATGCGACGGGACGACGTCGCGGCTATAGAAACCGCGAAGAGTTTAGCTTTTTCATTGGACGTTTCTCAGAAACCATTGGAATATCATTGGTTCTACTGTATGACGTAGGCCGGACGGCGGCGCCTCGTACATGCTTGTTTTGGAAATCTAAAGATTTTAATGGATGAATATAGTGGAAATTCCCATTTGAGATATTCGCGATTACTCGTCTGTCATGGTCATCTTTAGGCGGTGTTGTCCACGTTTGTCAGATTGGAGACGTATTAAAGTGCAGGGATATCGGATTCGCTAATGAGTTAAAGGAGCGGTTAGCGGTTCGCAGACCCTTCCTCGGGATCGGATGGTGTTTGACGGTCCATGCCTTCTCCCGGAGGATGCGGGCGGCTGTACGCAGAACTACAGTCAACCGATCTGACGTTTTGTAAAGCATGATATATGTTTTCAGCAAGGCATGGCTCTCCTCGGTTTAGTTTCAGCTTGTGCCGGCTCTGTAGTTAAGCCTCTGGGTCTTTTCTCGAATGCGTTTTTAAGGTAAGTGGCAAGAAGCATTAGGAGTCTGGAGAGAGTTAAACGGCGCTGTCAGCGTATCTCTGCATGCTGCATTAACGATGAAGAGCATCGTGCAAGATGTTTAAGTGGCAATGTAAGCAGGCAGCGCTGATGTAAGGCGATCGGTAGGATATGCATGCGTTTGGATATGGTCGCATCTACCTGCGAGGGCGGCATTATTGCTAGCAGGCCATGCCTTTATAGCGGGCTTAATAGTATTCTGATGCAGCCTATTCCTCTCTCTCTCTCGACAATGCAAAGATGCCTCGTCGTGGTGCCAGTAAAGGGGTTCAGCGGCACTTCAGACCGGCCTCCCAAGAAGCCGATGAACGGCTACATGCTTTTCGCACAACAGCAACGTCCCGAGGTTTTCAGGCAGAACCCAGGTACAAAGTGATGCGATTTAACGCCGCGGCTGGTCAAGGAGCGCAAAGCAAAGCGGCATAAGTAAATGGGTAATTACAGTACCCGTCATGTGTGTTTTTGACGTAAAATTATTTTAGTTGTCGTTCTTTTTCAGGATTAAAAATTCTGGAGGTAACTCAGAAAATTGCCAAGCAATGGAGAGAACTTACTCCTGAACAGAAAAAGGTAGGATGTTTCTCTTTATTTGTTTGCGTAGTTAGATAAACCTGTAGTCAAGTATGCATATTTGTGGTGGTAAGTGCAGATGGCTGCTGTTGTTGACACTGGAGTCATCTATTACTGTGGAAAACACTGTAGCGAATGGGAGCAGGTGGGAGACATCAGTAGGACTCTGGTCACTTGGCACCTCCACACAACTTTCCACTGCATTTGGTTTCCAAGATGAATGCAATAGAATTCCATTTTTACTCGAAGCCCTTTGAGGAAGCGTCAGCTGCCGCCAGGAAGCAGTACAACGCAGAGATGGAGCGGTACAAGGCCCAGCTCAGTCCGTCTCTGGCTGCCACTCTGAAGGAAGAGAAGGAACAAAAACTGGCCAGAAAAGAGGCTGTCAGGAAGAAGAGGGTGAGTAAATCGAGCTGGAATTCTGCGGAATACTGCCATTTGTTGCACTTTGTCAAAAATGCTCAGGTAAGGGATGAGATTCAAAAGGCCTGGTTACTGCTGCGTAATGTCTGTGATAGGTACCTAACCTTAATAAAGGTGCTAAGGATGAATATGTCAGCTTAGGTAGGAAAACGGTACAGGTATTCACAGTCCATGTCTTCAAATGTTTGAATGTCTTCAAACGACGACTTAAAACACATCTTTTCCAGAAATACCTGAATTAGCACTTCTGGTATCATACTCTGAGCTCTTTTCCTTAAAAAAAATGCACTTTCCCAAGAGTATTAGATTGATGATATTCTTAGGCTTGGTTTTATTGAGCTAGTACCTGGAAAATTCATTGTAGAGTCTTAAAGCACTTAAAGTCGCTCTGGCTAAGGGCGTCTGCCAAATGCTGTAAATGTAGTCCACATGGGTGACATTTGTGGTAGACCTTTAATATCTGTTTAATTTGCTTTCTTAATATTTTCAAGGAGCTGATAAATCTGGGGAAGCCCAAACGACCGAGGACCGCCATGAACATCTTCATGACGGAACATTTTGAGGAAGCAAAAGGGGAAACGATGGTGGTGAGGATTTCACAAAACCGTCGCCGTGTCGTTTTTCAGCGTTCATCACTCTCTGCGAGCCGTATTCCTGTCATACTCAGTTCATATCCGGTTAACGTCCAATTTATTCTTTATTAGGCGCGGTCAAAAGCTTTGCTGGACATCTGGAAAAGTCTGAATGCCTCACAGAAGCAGGTGGATCTTGGCCATCTAACGTGAATAATTTGAGCGAATTCAGGCAGCGCTTGATATCAGTAATTAACTTTGGCTCTACATCTATGCAGGTCTACCAGCAACTAGCGGAGGATGACAAGATCCGCTACAAAGATGAGATGAGGTCTTGGGAAGGGCATATGGAAGAGCTTGGGAGAGAGGACCTCATTCGACGGAAAGCCGCAGGAGTTAGACGAAGGAGTGTGACCGAGGGGGGGAGTGGGGGAAGTCCAGAGTCAAAGCCGATAAAACGAAGGTGACTAAAGCCAGGTGGCAGTAAGCAGTGACTGAAGTATGAGAAAATCTGTGAGATTGAAGGTGAAAATCACTAGGTGCTGACATGATGGAGGATTTTTTGCAGTCCCTTTTGTAGCCTGTTGTATAATTGTTCCATTTCAGGTCCAATGCCATAATAAATACAAAGGACTTAACAGGCATTGCATATTGGTATTGATATTGATATCAGTTATCTACCCACCCCAAAAAGGCCAGTTTACGCTATGAAGTGTCGATTTAAAATGATCAGATCTTTCTGGTTGTCATTAAGCAAAATGCACTGCGAAGTTGTCTCCCAGGCAACATAAAATTATGTAGTATCTGTCCCTGAGATTGTTACAAAAGCCATTTGACATAAATTTTTTACTGATACAACTTTCATTAAAGATTTTGATTTGTACATCATATGATGCTTTGTTTAATTTCTGCTTTGTGTTCTCGGGGGTCGGTGTGTGTGTGTGTGTGTGTGTGGGGGGGGGGGGGGGGTATGAAATAATTTATATAAATCAATTCACTGACACATAGATAACATTTTCATAATAGCCTTAACATCTAGAGCAGAGGTGGGCAAGGGCAATTATCTCCAAACAAAATAAATGTGGTGACTGCCATTTATCTGAGTGGCTTTCAGATCAGTGAACTGATGTCCAATAACAGCTGACACCATTATATTCCCTTCATTAGACGTCGTCAAGTCATTTTAGATATGAAATAGCGTTACTCTGAATAATGCACAGAACCAAACTTATCCTTTAATACTTAGAAATGCTTATGGTACATTTTTTATCCTGGTAGTGTACATGTTTTCGAAACATTCTATTTCTTTGCTTAAATATCAAGATATTTGATGTTTAAAAACGTGCCATTTGTTTTACTTCAGGCAAAAAGGACTTCAAGAAAGTACTTCCGTCTTGCCACGGATGTGGTAAACCACTGAGACCCGTGCGGGATGTTTACATGCTTGTTGTACCTTCCCACAATGCAATTCGCCAAGAAAGCGCGCTGCCCGGCAGAGCGCTGACGGGGTCGAGGAACCGCGCCGCCAGCTGCCTTCTGATTGGCCGCGACACAGCAGGCCCCATTCAGAAAGTCGGACAAAAGTTTACCATTTTAACGTTGAATTTGTTTACGACATTAATATACAGTATGCAGGGCGAGCGCTGCGTTGAAAGTGACGGAAAATGGCGCATGTAACGAACAAAGGCTGAGGCGTATGGCCCTTCAGACCGCGCCCGCGGAGCCGCCGTCACTCAGAACGCCGATTCCGCGCCGCGGTTCCTCGGCTCCCTCCGCGGGGCAGGACGACGTTTTCAGCGCCTTTTTTTTTCACCAAACACGGTGGTCGCGGGTTTAATCAAACCTCTAAGCCAGACATACACCCCCTCGGTCCGGTGCATTTGTTTGCCTTGATATCTGATGGTTGGATAGTGCGTGTTTCTAACATGGTCTGCTTCAGCTTGGTGTCGGTCGGGGCCAGCCTGCTGAGCAAGGGGCTCCCCATGGGCGCCTCTGTCCTCCGGTAAGCCCCGGCGCCTCGCTTAGCCTAGCCTAGCCTAGCTTAGCTTAGCCTAGCATGCTCCAGGCTACCGCATCTGCCGCACAGTAATGTATATACAGGCTCCCTATAATGCACAGTCTGCTGCTAATGGCAGGCGCCGCTGGACGCCGTGTCTGCCGCCTCAGCAAACGTGGGTGCCGCAGGCTGACAGCCGCACGGGAGACACTGCACTGGGGCGCGAATGGGTAGTCACCACTCACTTACTGCCGAAGGTCAAATAATGGGCGAATATAGTAACTGCTCGGCATGAAGGATGCATCATGATTCAATGATGATGCACAAACTTGCCATCAGTATTTCGCTTGTTATTCGTGACTTGGTCCCTCGGTAACTCACAAAGGCTTGCAGAATTAACAGATACAGTAAGTGTTTGAGATAAAAGCATGCTTCACAATTCATTGATGTATTACCTTAAGATCAGTATAGAATAGAATAGAAAGATACTTTAATGATCCCCTCAGGGAAATTGCTTTGTCACAGCAGCAGATGTGCAATCAAAAATTGTATCTACAATCCAATATAAGCATCAAAGTAAAAAAAAATAGAACAGTGAGTTATAACAGACAAAGGTAATGAGAAATGATGGGAGATTATACGTACTTCACATATTTACAGTAACTAAGGCTTAGTTTGTGGTTAATTAATAAATAAGTAAATTATTATTTGTGCTTCGACCCCTGACATGCTTCTGCTGTGCCGCCTCCCACCAGGAACATTAGGATCTCTGCCACGCTCCCCGCAATCAGAAGCTTCAGCACCACGTCAGACGGCCCACCGAAGAGGCCCAAGACCAGCTACATGCACTTCTCACTGCAGCAGTGGCCGCGCGTCTCCAGGCAAAATCCAGGTGGGCCTGACTGCTGGCAGGGCTGGGCAGGCTGGGCATTAAGGCAGAGCCCGATGTGAAGTGCCAGTAAGAATGTGAGGAAAAACCACATGCAGTTATTGCCAGTTGATAAGTAATAGAGGTTAAATCCATGTCTCTCCAGATGTGAAAGTTGTCGACTTAACCCGAAAGATCGCACAGCAATGGAGAGAGCTCACACCTGAGCAGAAAAAGGTATATTAAGGCAATTGAATTCTTTTTGAGTGTGTCTCTCTTGTGATGGACCGGTGGGCCTCAAACTTATGCCCTGTGCCGCCTGGGATAGGGGATAGGCCCCAGGCCCCATCCCCCTATGACCCTGAGCAGAGTAAGCCTTTAGGAAATGGCTGGAGGCATTCTTAGTAACGATAAACATTTTTTTCTATAAATAGTTGAAATTTTATTGATCCTTAGCCTAAACGTGTTCATGCAATCCATGAAATGGCAGGTGCCACCTGGTGTTAAGAATCTGACCCTTTCGCCCTCTGAGACGGAGTGTGTAAGAATTCGCTTTGATCCGTGTCGTTCCCGTAGCCCTTTGAGGAAGCGTCAGCTGCAGCCAGGAAGCAGTATAACGCGGAGATGGAGCAGTACAAGGCCCAGCTCAGTCCGTCTCAGGCTGCCGCTCTGAAGGAAGCCAGGAGAGAGAAGATGGCAAAGAGGAAAGCTGTCCGCAGGAGGAGGGTGAGGAGAAACTGGCACCTGTGTGGAATTCTGGGTGCAGATGAAGTAGGGAAGTGGGTAACTGTGTGATCAAAAGGATTTAGTCACTGGCAAGGCTGTTGGGCTGACTGTGCTTGACTGAACATTGCAGCTGTTTATGTCAGTTAGCATTTGAAATTTTTAAAATATATATATTTGGTCGCCTTGAAATTTTCAGGAGCTGAAAAACCTGGGCAAACCCAAAAGGCCCAAGAGTGCCCTTTTCGTTTATATAGCGGAGAATTTCGCAGAAACCAAGGGAGCTACCATGCTGGTGAGACTGACCTCACATTACATAATGTCAGATGCCATGCATGCGTTTACTACATTTCTATATTATTACCATGTTATATGTTTTTCTTAATTGCTTTTCTTAGACAAAGACAAAAACATTAATGGAGGAATGGAAGAAGCTGAACACGGCACAGAAACAGGTGGGTCTCGAACAGAATCTTTTTTTGCATGTGTTTTGCGTGCGTCTGGCTCATTTCACAAAGTCACATGTTTGAGAACATCCGTCACCCTGGTTCTTCCTCCCCAAGGTCTACATACAGCAAGCCGAAGATGAGAAAATTCGCTACAGAAATGAGATGAAGGCGTGGGAGGAGCATATGAGAGAGATTGGAAGGGAGGACCTGATCAGGGGCACCAGCGCGGAGAAGACGGCCTCCACCACGAGGCCCAAGAAGAAGGCGTCCAGAGTGAGATCTGTCAGGACTAAGGTGACTGTAAAGCCAGCAGGCGGGAAGACTGCAGCTAGCTCGCCTGCAGGCAAGACGGCGAGGAAAGGCAAAGCCGAAGAGTGACGTCACGGCAGACGCGCTCGGAAACGAGCGCCCGTCCCGAGTGACATCACTGCCAGGATGTGCCCCTGAGTGTTAGCATGCCTGGGTACTACAGGCCACTTTCACTGGTATTGTCAGGCGGTTTGAACCAGTGTCACAATGGATCAATACACCTGATACAGATCTGTAAATAATGGCAAATGAAGACTTTTTTTTTTTTTTTTGGTACTTCCAGTAGAGTGAAAGATGCTACAATACAGTATTGTTACAATATGACCTGTATTGACATAACCAGTGTGTAAAAAAAAAAACTAGCATACTAGGTACCTGCATTTAAGGTGGTTATGTAGTTAAAACATCACATTTTCATGTCTTTGAACAATTTAATAAATAACTCTTTTCTACTGAATACTTTTCATACAAATATTTCCAAACACTGTATAGGTAGAAATGCATTTTTGCTACTTTCTCCAATGGCTAGCTGTGTAGGTATCTAGTACAGGTATCTAGTACAAGTAACCTGCAGACGTCTCTAAACTGTGACACCACTGCACGCTTATCCATTCCCCGGGCACGCGGCAGAGGGGCGCTCCACGTCCTGCAAAAGCAGCTCAAAGTCCGGAGAGCAGACTAGCTTGTGCTTCACATTTCCCAGGACGCTCATTTCCCCAGTGAGGCCCTCGGACAATCGCACGGACACAAGTTGCTGCGGGAAAAAAAAAAATGCAAAAAAAGGGGTATCAAGTTCTAAACCTCTGTGTAACAAGAACCTGCATTGTGCTGCTTGAGAAGGTATGTCGTCTCCTTAAGTCCTTAAATTTAAATTCAGAAGAGCAGTGCGAGTTTTGCGGGGCTGATCTTGACGGGCCGGTACCTGCAGAAAGGAGAATGCTGCCCCTTCCGAAACGTCCAAGGCCACTTGCCCAAGGAGCAGCTGCACTCTGCCAGATCTTCTGATCTGCAGTTTCCCTATGAGTCCCTCGGAGAAGTCCGACAGAACCGGGGGACCTTCTTTCACAATAGGATCCTGTTGAATAAAATGAGTTGTGTGCATGATTCCGAGTAATAAATGGAAAAATATCGACCTAGAAGGATGCACAAGCGGGCATAGGCAAATCAGACGGCGTTTGTTTTAAAGTACTGGTTAAGTAGTGGGTATTGTGTATAAAATGAGTAGTGCTGAGCTGTGCGCATGGACCTCAGCTTAGTGCGCTGTGACTATAGAGGGACTCACTCGCGCCTTGGCCTGGGCGGCTCGTTTTGGATCTTCGGCCTTGCTCTCTTTCTTGGCAGGCTTCTCGGCGCGGGCCGCCGGCTGGCCGGGCATGCTGTCCGGAAGCTGGATGAACAGGAGGCCTTCCTCCTCGCATACGCTGAGCCGCTGGAAGAGCTCGGCCACGCTGGGCTGCTGCGGATCCGGGCCACACTTCGCCAGCGCGGGGGGCGGCCTCTGCACCTTCACGCCGGCACCTTTCACTCTCGTACAGTCGAACGAGCCTTCTTCTTTAACTAAAGAGCCAGAAGCGCCCAGGTCACTGTTACCATCACTTCAGTACTGATTCATGTCCTGTAACTAAATCGAGTAGGTTTTTGTTTCTGAGGTTAGTGCCTTTTTGTTTGAAATGCACATGTTTTGAGTTAGCCTCAGATTTATCACATCGCAGCTTTGCAGTTACTTAGGCTGTTCTCGATTTACTGTTTTGTGCTGCACTGTGTGTAACTCGGTGGGTTAGGCCTCTACGTCTGTCGTCGGAAGGGCACCAGATGGAGCCCTGGCCTCGATAGAACAGACACATTGCCGTTGGGCCCCTCAGCGAGGCCCTTCACCGCCCTGAAATGCTTCAAGGGTGCCGGATAAGTGGCCTGAGCCTGCGCTCAGACCCAAAACTGTGCCCTAACTTCATACATGTATGTGTCTCTCAAAGGTGAGCAAGATGGGACACCTGGAGAGAGCATCCCGACGTACCTGCATTTTTGCAAATAGCAAATAAAGGATCATTTCGTTTCACTTACCGTAGGCCAGGAATATAGGCTGGGGGGTAAGCTGATGGATAGTAGGGGGACTTACTGTGTACAGTGCTGGGCTCACTGGCATTGAAAAAATCACTGGATTTGTACAGTGGAAGTTGGATCGGTCTGTTCCTTGTGTCATTTTTCAGACCAGGGTCATTCAAAAACTGTTTAAAAGGAACGAGAGGAAGGAATGATAAGAGAATGACAAAGGTGTTGACTACGTATATAAAATAAATTAAATGGTAATTTAAGCAGAAATTAAATAGAAATGCAACAGATACTCTGGTGCTTGTATCACAAATGAATTTTGGAGCAATCGAAGCAAAGGTGACAGATGGCATCTGAAAAACAGCTCCTCGCACGCTGACATATTTTTCACCGATCAAAGCATTTCGGAAGATTCTGGCAGAGAGAACGGCTATTTCCGGGTTCCTTATGCCAGGCTAAGCTTGAACGGCCTCCAACACTCGTCTCCCACCACCGTGGCTGTGGCTTACATCGTCCCGATGGAGCTTTTGTAAGATCTCATCGTTGTCATCTTCCGAAGTGCGTTTCTCCTTTTTCATGCATTTCAGGACGGGCGAAAGTCCAGACTCGCTCGGCTCTGTTCTCTCCCAGCCGCCTGGAAAAAAACAAGATAAAGCTCACTTAGGAACATTCATCGATCCTACTTCCAACCCGGCGCCTGGACCCTGTCCCGGGCAGCATAGGGCGCAAGCCAGGGGAACACCCTGGATGGGATGCCAGTCCATTGCATGGCAAACACACAGTCAGGGGTGGACTGGCAACAAAAGGCAGCATAGAATTTGCTCTCAAGTGGCCCCAAATTGACATTTTTGCTCCCCCATGGTATACTTTGCTGCCAACTTTGGGGGGGGGGGGGTGTCCTCTAGATTTGTTTTGACAATCGTAATCTTAAGCCCAACGTTGGTGAAGAAACACCAGCCTTCACAAGACCAGCCCAATGGGAAAATTCCACCTTCAAAATTTTGTACAAAACGAGCACTCCCATACAAAAACACCTGACGTTACAAAAAATATAAACTGGATACGCAATATACGCTGCCCCAGTCAGACAGAGTCTCATTCTTCATTTCGCAGTGTTTACCTATTTTCCTGAATGTATCAGCAGGACCTTGTTCAAATATAGAGTGTGACTGAATAGTTTGTGGTCGTTCTCTCCTCCTTCCTCTGTACTCCTTTGATCGCTCTTCCCGTTCTCTCCTCTCCTTCTTCGGGGCTGTGTGAGTTTCTTCCTTCAACCTTCAAATGACATTCATAACACTTAAAAGCAGTATTTTTCCCCACATGTTTACAGGTTAGTACTACTTAAGAATTTTGTTTTTGTCACATAATCCCTGAAAAACATCTCCATGTTTGCAGCCAAACTGTTTACTTTAGGGGCGAAACAGGGAACATTTTGCAGTAGATCTGGCGTGTTGTAATGGGATTTTAAATTTAAGACCCCGGAATCAACACTTACTCATCTTTCGTTTTCCTAATGGAATGCACATTTGGGACAAATGTTTTCTGCAAGTGAAAAAAAATTAAGACTTTAGAAACAAGAATTGAAAACCCTTTACACACATATACACATCTTAATGTATTACTGTGATTATGTTCATCTGCACTGTTAACTGAACTGCTTTCAACTTTAAACTATTACTTTTTTCAAATTGATAGGACATTTTGTGTACATAATAAAATAAACCTGCCCACACCAGTATAAATGATGCACCCATACGGTGGACACATTGTCTTTATTTATTGGAGTATATCTTCAGTTGCTCTGGGGGGTATTCCAGAAAGCTCGGTTAACTTACCATTTGGTAAATCATAACCTCTGGGTTGATTTACCCCAAACCC
>JAODKL010000041.1:10231517-10254907 GCA_026780765.1 Petrocephalus schoutedeni
GTTGAGGTTATCCACTAACTTACCCTTAAACTTACCCGGGTATGTCACATAACCTGCTTTCTGGAATACCCCCCTGGTCCGCTTCATTCTCCAGCTGCAATGACTAGATGACCTTCCGGCCAGACTCACCTTCTTAAACCCGCCCAGGGTCAGGTCTCTGGAGCGCAGGGAGCTCAGTCTCCCCGGGGCAGGAGGCGGGGAGCTCAGGGTCACCCGGCCCGACAGAGTCCGGCCCAAAGGGAAGGCAGGTCTGGAGGCGGACGCCGACATGCCGGGGCCACCGTCCACATCGCGTGGATCGCTCATTCTTTAATAAAAATATAAAGATTAAATACATCTAAAAAAACTTTAAAACAATATGTATATATGCGCATGCAATTTGCATTTCGTCCATTGGACAGGGATGCGCGTTTCTTTTTTTATATCTCTATTGCTAATCTGACCCCAAAAAACTACTTATAACAGACGATGCAGTCTTCGCAGTCTAATATAAATTCCGTCCAACGCGTAACGCAATATTGATTTTACGTCAATGTGTCACTATAGTAAGGTAGCTAATCTCAACTGTAAACAGGAACCTCCATTTTGTTCGCGGGATATAAACAATGCAGCTGCGCCTGCAACGCATTTTAGCGAGATTTCCCCCGTTTTAAGGCACAAGCGCGTCAAAGTCTGCACGCAAATTTACACGAGAAGGATGTTTATGCATCCAGGACGAACATAATTCACATCCACATCTGCATTGTGCTTTAGCGGCGCTTCTCAGCTGCGCTTTCTGATGCGAGCCGACGACTCACTGTATTTACGTAATAAAGCTATTATATGACGTCCTGCCGTCGCTACACACCAGTGTGCAAAATATGGGGGGTGCGAGTGTGTCAGACGCAGTGCGATCGGGCATGTGTGTTACTGCAAAAGACCGACCAGATATTACCTTATGTTGTTTCCGCCAAAAGCAGTTCATTTGTCCATTGCAGACGAATTCTTTTTAATAAACCGCATGGTGGCAGTAGATGCTAAGATTTTCAAGCCGACGTATAGAAATGGTTGCAAATATTAATGTAACATCAAGATGGAATCATTTAAAGCATGCAAAGAAATGTTTCTATAAACTATCTATAAACTTATAAAAACTTTCGTTTGCGGTTGTAAGTAAAATTATATTTGAAATGAATAATTGTTTCAGGAATGTTTACATGTTTCAGAGTTAGATGAGTCGGGATGAATAGCTGGAGGCACTTTTAAATGACAACAACGTAATGCCTGAGGCTGTGCCTGAGAATAAAAACCTGTTGACAATTTAAATCAACAAGAGTTTCAACTTGCGGTAAGGACCTTGATCTCTTCATCTTTCTGCATTTAAATAAACAACTGTCAATTCGTTTGCGCAGTAAGATACTATGTGATGGTAATACCTGCTTTATATAAAAATCTGTTAGTAATACAGCCCATCTTTGTTTATGTGACATATTGCACTGTCTAGGGTGATATCAGGAGCCAAAGTGAAACAAAAGCACACTAGGATAATGAAACCCTTTCAGGATTCACAACACTGACAGAGTGCACAATTTCAGTCCCTCTAAGGGTCCAGTAAAGTATAGAACTATGACCTAATGACAGGGGCAGTTATGATGATTCCGAGGGCCCTGTGAAAGGGGTCCTAATAATTTGTAACATGACTGGATTGGTCTGAGTTGGCGGCCCAAATATGATATCCTTTCATGGGACCCAAAATCTCTAGCAGCACCACTGCCTACTGATATTAGAAGGTGAAATTCTTTAGAAAACAATGTTCTGAATTTCCATGTAAGATTCACGTAATGCAGTTTTATTTATATCTGTAGGACACTGGTCAAAAACCCAAATAAATTTAAGGCAAAATTATTGGGACTTTATCTCTTCTTATTCCTATCTCTTGCAACCGACTGCCAAACACAAATCCTGATTTTAGCGGTTAATCCCATAAAAAAAAAAACATTTATGCTTACCACAGTGCTCTCTGATCAGTACACACTTACCTTGTGTTCAGCCTCGGACCAATTCTCCATATTTATGCTATTTTGTTGTTTCTACTGGGCCCTTCCATAATTTCAGGCATTACATTATCCATTTATACAGCTGGGTTGTGCTGATTTGTGTGTACTCAGTTCAGGTTCATTACTTTCCTAAAGGGTCCAACTGCTGAGTGCAACCTGGACGCCAGTGACTTCCAGTGGGCCATCTGCTTCCCAGTGACCTCTCTAAATATATATGTAAATTCATGTTGTCCTACAGCAACGAGTCTTCTTCAGCTAAGTTTATTCTCTGGTCTTTCTCTATCAGAACGAACAGCTGCCATTTGTCTGGATGACCAAGTATCATGCCCCTTTCCGATGCACATAGAAATTTCATACAATTCAGTTTGATTCGGATTTGATTTCAAAATCATGGCTTGCCTGACTTTCTGACACATCTGGATACTGGGTGTATATGTGTTTAATTGTGTCCCGTAGTATGACGTATTATAATACCTCAGTGTCTTTCAATTCCCAAAATATGCTTTTATAGATCGTACTACTCTCCATTTTAGATTAGGTTTTTTCCAGTCTGGATAGATAATAAACAGCAGACCGTAAGTGACTATGCTTCGCCTTTAATTCTGGCTGTTTTATTCGTAATACTTTTCACAAAATTGTTTCCATATTTTAAATTGAAGCGAACGTGTTCAGACTTTCAAACACAGTATAAGCCTTCTTTTGTCCTTCTATCGCAGTTGCTGCTTGTTCCCATTATTATTGTTTACTTTTATATCGTCAGGGGCATATTGCTTCCTCTTTTCCGCAGTTTAACCTCCTATGACTTCCTTCGGTTCCTCCAGAGAAACTTTCAAGGCAGTTTCTGTTTAAATTGCTGCATGTGCGACTATGCAGTCTACGCATGCGCCACTTAAGATAACTCATTATTTCAGTACTGTATTTGTATCACTATTATTATTTGTATTATTGTCATTATTTATATATGCGCGTAGCGGGTTAAGACGCGTCTGCGTGATTTCTCCTTATTCTAAACAGCACAGTTAACTACATGTAAAACACGCGTTCTCCTTGATACGTTGCACAGAATAAACTTTAAAACTTATTTTTTTGAATCGCACATGTAAAATGTATTTGGTTTAAGCTTATTTTGTTTCGGGTTCATTCAGAACGCAACATCTGCTGCTTATTGCCCAAAGGGCGCAGTGGGGGGAAAAAGGGAAAGAAAAGAAGAAGGAAAAAAAAAACTTGGGAGGAGTGTGGGTGAAGTAAGTTTTGACACATGTGAGAAGGCATTTGGGATGATGCGTGTCCCAGCTTTACTTGGGGATCTCAGCTGGCCGGAGCCGTGCGAAGCGGACTTTTAAGGGCGGACGGACGGACCGACGGAACTGCAGTTTGGAAGAAGCGGTGAATGAAAGACATTTAAAAAAAAATCACAATGACTTTTACTTAGTTGCAGAGGAATGCGAGGGGGGATGAGGGCGGCCGGTTTCTAAGTTTAGTGCAGCTTCAACGCAGCGAGCGAGGCGCGCTGGCTTTTCGTAGCGGTGCTCTGCAGGCGCCATGGCTGCCCATTGCGACACCTTGAGCGGATACATGCAGCAGTCGGATCCGGGCTCGAACAGCGAGCGTAGCGCAGACTCCCCGCTGCCCGTGTCGGAGGATGACTCCGGCGGACCGAAAGCGCCACACGATCCGGAGTGGACGGAGGAGCGCTTTCGCGTGGACCGCAAGAAACTGGAAGTCATGCTGTTAGGTAAGTCCGCTCATGCACATGTGGGGGTCACGCATGTTATTTACAGAAAGTTGCTTCGCAAACTCTGCTCATTTGATTGCTCCGCGTATCGCTGGATTTGGACTTGCTGTGGTTTTAATATCTGTTGTGACCCGAATCGCGCTTATGAAATATTTTAATTGATTTTACATTTGTCTGTAACTGGAAGTGTAGAGTAAGAGGGTTATGCATTCTTAGGCTTTTTCCATAGCGAAATACATCAGTATCCGAGGCTTTGACGGTAAGCTACTCAGGAAAGCTCCACTATAATTACTCGGAAAAAAAGTAGCAGATTGGCGTGATTTACTAAGTGTCGCTAAAGTTTTGACAGGCAAACTGTTTTACAGTCTGGACACCCAGCCGTTTAGTTCTTTTCTATACACGTTTTGTGTCCCTTACAGTTATGATTTGTCAATTTGTATGGTATAGGCATTATCTCCCTTTCGTCTATTTTTACAGACTTTTGTAGAATCGTTTTTGCTGGTAAGGTTCGAATTAATGATCCCATCAATCCATCAATCCATCCGTCCGTCCATCCATCCAACTAACTTCTGGAGCTTATCCTAGCCAGCAGATGTTAGTCCATTGCAGACGAATCATGTATGATTTATGTACTCTTCTTATTTTATTTTATAGCATATTATGGGGAAGGGAAAAACGAAAAACATCTGTCAGCTTTTTCGGTGTTTGTCTTAAATGGTTGTTCGCCTATTAACGCCGGTATAATGTGTGGTGAGATGTATTTTATGACTGCCTTCACGATGCGTGTTTTGCAGAGAAGGTGATTTGTGATTTTGGACCAGAAGACCCGAACTTAGGGGCACGGGGTTTACATCCATAATGGCTTATTATTTCTCAGAGTGAAAATAATATCCTATGCAATAACTAAACTATGAAAACGGCCTGAGTAGTGAAGTGATTGGAGTGTCTTTGGCGATGCTGCGCCAATGCTCTTAAAACAGGGAATCGCTTCTTTTACATGATTTAATGTTATTGTTGGTTTTGGCTAAAGTTAAGGACAATAATTATACTTCTCAGTTATGAGTTCACAGCCCTAGGGTAATTACACCCCGGACCACACTTTATGTTCAGTCTATTCTTAATCTTATCTTTCCGTTTCACTGAAACGTTGACTCCTTGATGATTGATACAGTAAAGCAAAGGATGGCATCCTTCAAGTTCTTCTGTTAATATGCCCCCATGAGAATAAGGCGAACAGTGCTGTTGATTACGGATGATGTGGAAATATCGATGTGTTTCACGACCTGACCAGCAGGGGTCCCTGTTGATTCTATTGCGCATAATTTACCGAACCTTTCCGGTCATCAAACGCACTGCTAGCGGTACCTTTTCAAATGTTTCATCACGATTGCTACACATTCTAGCAAATTTAATATTTTCTTTAAAACCCGCTTTGATTAAATGTCATGACTTTGGGACCTGTATTTAAAGTAGACAATTCCATGCTGACATTTAAAAATAACAATAAAATTGCTTCTAAAAAGGTAGAATGTCTACTGATTGGAGAAGTGTGGCATTAAAGCCCACGTAATGTGGGAGTATTGTTTGCTTACTGACTGGTTCAAACCACTTTTTTTGTTTCTTGGTGACGTTAAACCAAGCGGTGTTTGAGAACACCGTAGTTTCAATCACTGAAAGGTTCAAAGTCATGTTCCTCCCGTCAACAGCATGCAGAATACACGTGTTATGTGCGATATAAGCAGCTGGAAGCTACATACATGTTTTTAAAGGTATTGGGATTCAGAGGCTCATGAAAAACGACTATTTATTGCTAAGTCCTGGTTTGTTTTCACTACTCCACAGGGAGAGAGAAAAGTAACCCGGCTTTAATGGACTCTGTTGTAATTCACTGGCAGAGTCAGACTCTGCATTCCACTTGAGTGTCTCCATGCAGTGGGTGGGTCAGTGCTGGAGCAGAAACGCTAGTTATTCCTCATGCCAGTATATGATGATGATGATGGATATTTTTATTATTATTATTATTATACATAATATTAAAAGGCTTGCATCAGAAATAAGTGTACGTCGCCATTTCTTTACTACTTAATTGTAATTTGTATTAATAAAATGAAACGCTGAACTGAGCTCTGTAGGTTCCCTACTTGAGCATGTATTCTGTATTATATTAAGTGGTGTTTTTATATGCCTTTAAGCATCATGCAGTGTTTACTCTGCTTCTTAGCCAGATTAGCTTCTGCTATGGGCCGATCACCTAACTTCTGAGAAATATAGGTTATTGAAATAGAGCTGTCGGGTTGCATAGTTGAGAGATGCCGACCTAGACAAGTTGAAAATGCCTCCAATCTGTTCAAATGGGATTACAAGACATCCTTAGTTAGAAGGGCCCTTCGGAGCCCTGGTAGAAAGTGTATTTACTATGGGTGTTTGTCTCCCTCCCTTCTGTGACTCAATGCTGTTGGGCCTTGCGGTATTTGCTTGAAGTGACTTTTCTCTGCTGGAGGTAAGTTAATCTTCAACAGCTCAAAATTTTTCCCTCAAACTTCCTATCCTCCCTTGACTCAAGGCAGAAAAATCTTGTTTGACACCCAGTATTGTATATTAGGCAGTGTTGATGAATATTCCCATGTAAACCCCTGGATTTTTTCCTCATTTATATTCAGAGGGTTAATGAACCGGTATGGATTCACTAACCTGAGTAAATGACAAAATACATTTTTAAACTTTACCCTCTTTAAGGCTACACGCTATTGCTGAGTTTGTAAATTCAAATGCCAATCTGTACCATTATGGTCACTGAATTAATCTTCAGTCACCTGTACAATATATGAGTGCTTTGTTGGTTAAACAGTAGTAGTAGTTTTTCTAGAACCTTTTTTAAACTAAGTATAATAGCTTATGTCTGGAGGGGGAAATGCTAATTTGAAAGAGTTTCATCAACCTTTCTTCTTTTATCTAATCAGATAAAGTCTAAAGTAAGTGCATAATAGTTTATTAAGCTCGCTAAGGAATACGGAAAAGGTCAGTCTTTAAGAATGCCGGAGGGCACTACCACAACCAGTAAACTATTAAAAACACAACACACTCTGCTCTTCTCTGGGATGTTATGACAAAAAATTCTCATTTATTGAGTGCAATGTGTGTCACTTTAAAATATTTGCCTTTTTTGGGATTGGGTTTTTGATTTTTTTATTTTTTTTGTGTGTTGTTGAATAAACACCTGGTTCATATACTTGTTGTAGTATCTGATCCCAGTTTTGCTTGAATTTCTGTGGTGTCCATCTTGCGACTGGTGTAAATCTGGTTCGCTAATCTGCAGATGTTTGTGTGTGTGTGCACGTTTGCATTCTTGAGTCTGGCTGTGCTATAATACATTCCTATACCCAGAAGTGTTTTTGTAATTTAAACCGAAAACAAATGGGTAAAATGGTCCATTCCAGAGAAGTTTATTGAGCATGCAAGTCAGGCTGTGTTTTATTATTTTAATCTTTAATCGCTAGGCTTGAATACAAGTCAAGTTGTTCCGACATTCCTAGTCAGAAGTCTTTACATATGTATATTTGTCTTCTCTGAAGATTTTGAATTTGAGAAATCTGACGGGTGACACTAAAGCCGCATCAAAACATTTACCCAAGGTAATTCACAGATTCAGCATTTTATTAGTCTACCAACTGATTTATCCTTTTGTATCAAGCCGTTTGCTCCTGTTACAAGTACATGTAGCTGGAGGGTTTGCAGAAAGTGTGCGGCTTGTTTAAAAGCCCCTCCTTAGAGGGGGCCTCCTAGTCTTGTGGAATCATCGCTTCCAGAGAAGGTTGTCAGTTCCTGTTCCTTGAAGAACCCCCAGATAATGTCTAAGCAGAATAAATGTTCCAATCGTATGAGTTTGAAGAGGCATATCATTTTCATCTGGAATCCTTTTCTTGTGCAATTCATTTCTCAATGGGTATCATACCGTTATTTCTTCAGACAGTATACAATGCTAATGGTAATCTGTGAGTTGTTTGCGGCTTCACGGATTATAGGCCATCGGCAGCTGTACTACAGGATCAGTATGTGGCGACATGGTTTCTTTCCGGTCGTTCTAGACTGTTTCAGAGTGTGTTTCTGAACCAGATTACACATTTTCTGAAAGTGCCTGAAATGTCCACTTTGAAGACGTCAGTGATTTCAGCTGTACCAGTTGAAGTGTGATTATTTGTGAATTAACGAAACGTAATAGCCGGGCATGTTGCATTTTGCTATGCCAATTACTCAGAGCCCGAAGGCCTCCTGTTCTAAGAGAAGCCTATTTTATATTCCAAAATTTTAAGCAAGTATAGGTACAAGGGGCATGAAAAGCTTAGTAAACTGGAATACATTTTTAATTTCTGCACCTCATCAGAAACAAATTTATCTATACAGATAACATATGACCCTCAAGCAAACTACAAAGTAGCCCTGAGCAGTTTACTTTGGTGGGCAAGTTACTTAACTCCAGCTGGACTGAATTAAAATGCAGTTTATCTTTTTCTTCCTCTAACCATTACCACAGCAGTTCCCCTAATGAGAGACCCTTTTCTTTGTTATGATACTTAGCCAGTTTATCGATACCATTCCATAGTATGGGGGGGGGGGGGGGGTAATTTTGACAATCAACAATTTTGCCACATTTTTGTCTGTTTTTTTGCTGTTAGAAAATTAGCTAGCTGAGGTGTGGAGTTAGTTGTCTGTAATATTTTTTCCCCTATGGATTGGTTTCTTACGTTTTTTTAATGCATTTATATAACACCACCTCTCTGTATTTTTCATTTTCTGGAGTTAAATATAGTAGTTTTGTAAGTAATCAGTCATGGTCCCCTTTAATGTGGCTCCACCATGCATCTTGCTTGAGAAAGCTGGCTAGTAGCACCTCCTTTTTCTCCTACTTGTAAAGCATCTCTGGAAATTTTGGGCAAGCTAAAGTATTTGAGATGGGAGGGTTTTAAGGGAAGTCTAAACCGGAGTGCCGGTCCTAGACCAGTAAAACCCCAGAGTTTAATGATGATGTTACCACATGCCCGTGAAGCCATCTCATCTCCATCCATGGCTGTACTTTGCAATCTATTTTTTAGTAAACTATGTAAATCTGTTTTCTCAAAAACCAAATTAGGCATGTTTAAATTTCAAATGTGTTTTACTGTGTTTTTTTTTTCTACTAGACTACTGAAATTTGTGTAATGAAAAGTTTGGCATCTTTGCTGGTTTCTTAATGCCAATTTTAAAATATGATTCCAGAATAAATGTAATACTGGGTCTGTATACAAGATTTTATTTTGAAAGAGGGGAAAGTTACCAAAGCTGTAGTCAAGATACTGGAATCGTCATTATTTACAGTTTGACTTTTTCCAGCTCATACAATGATGCAACAGTCTTCTTTTCAAAGCCACTACAATTGAGTGTTTGTTGAGTCACTGTCTGATGCCTATACACATTTGCTGTTTACTCGTTGTCTTCTGTGTATCGAGTGAAGCAAACAGCATTAGGGTTTTCCAAAAAAAAAAAAGAAAAGCAAAATAATTTGCCACTTCAAAACGATTAAAATATGAACGAAGAAGTGGTATGGAAAACTTCCTCTTTGTTTGGAAGGGCTGCAGACGGGCTGCTCTGTCGTTCGGTTTCCGTGGTTACACAGATAAACATTATTGCGAGGGCTGGATGAGGCCAGTTTAGAGGTATATTTACGTATGATGATGATGATGAGTAGGGAGGAATATTTTTGTTTTGTTGTACACTTGAGATACAGGGGGACCAGGGATTTGCACATTGACCTCTACATGGCCGATTAAGTCCCCTACCCTCAGTCTGCTAAATTTCAGCACAGATATGCTTGTCCTATTCATGGGGGGGCATCCAGAGCCTGTCCTGGAGGCTACTGTCATGGGGCAGGTAGCGACTTGGGAAGAGGCACCAACCCATCACAGGGCACACACACACACTATTCACACCTATGGCCAATTTTGGAACTACAGTTAACCTCAGTGTGTTTTTGGACTAGGGGTGGGGGGGGGGGGGTCACAAGGACCCAGAGGAAACCACGATGACACAGTGAGAACATGCCAATGGCAGAGACTCAAGCCCTGGTCCCAGCGGTGTGAGGTGACAGTGGTTACCGCTTCACCTCTGTGCCTCTCCAGTAAAGATAATCCAGATAGTTTAAAGACAAGTGCCATGTCAGATTGACTTTCCACTTCGTTAAAGATCCAAACTCCAAATATGCACTTAATTAACAAGTTTTTCTGTTACAATAATAATTGTCCCATAATATGCATCCTTTGGTCACGTTTTGCCACATCCTGCAGCACGTCATGAGTTTGTTTGGTGCCGTGAACTCTCCCTCTTTGTGAGCCAGACGGTGATGTAACCCCAGAGTCATTTTCGGGTAGGAACGGGGGAGTGAATGTAGATAATATACTGTCCTGAATCGCAGGTCATGCAAACTCCCAAAGCTATGCTACTGAATGCAGACCTGATGTTTTTCCCACAAAAGGGTGGCATGGCATTTTAGATTTAAATACATAACTTGGTAGAACCTGAAAATATAAATGTATGCTGCTGCATGAGTTTTGTAGGTTACCTGGTGGTGTTTATTTGCACTCGTTTATTTGTAATGTCATCTGCATAGGTCCGGTTTAAACACTGGAAGGGACCAAATCAGCCCCGAAACCCCCAGACCCCTAAACACACATGGTACCACCACAGTATTAGCAGAGACATGTCTCTACTGTCCATACACAAATCTACACCCTTGGTGTATATAAGACATTAAAACTGTATTAAAAAATAAAATGGAGACTATAATTAAAGTACAGTGCACTACTGTATTGTGTCAATTTATAGTACCATTTATAACTGTGTTTTCATTTCAGATTATTTTATTGACATATTTTATGTCAAAGATGCAATTTCTTGTTCTAAAAAACTCAAATTACAGGCGATGGAAGCTAAAGCGATACATTTTAGACTTCAGGAAATAACTTCTATTCCACCTGCATCGACGTGAAAAGGGACAGAATGGCTGAGTTTCTCTGCCTATTCTTTGGTTCATCTTTAATCCATGGATTACTCATCGCTAGGGTAGATGTTTTCCCACCTTAAACCATGAGCAATGATTTACCTAATTCCTTTGCCAGTGACCTTGGGAACTCACAAGATGCAAATTGAGTAATAGTTTTGTTCTGTTATGGCCAATTTGCTAAATGTTTTTTTGGCAGTGTCTCTGAAAAATGTCTGTGTTCAAGTCTCTCTGTGGTAACCGCCCTTTTGGCAAGTTTTCTATTGATGCAGGGCAGACCTGACTAAGGTGATTTTGCGAATAAATCTTGATTGGGATAAATGTCTAAATAAAGAACATGCATGTCTGTGAGTGGACCGCATGTTACGTCAAACTTTTATGTAAATTATGGATAGTCACTAGTTAGAGCGCAGTACTAAGCAGTATAACACTGGGACGTTTGAAGACAACCTCGATCATTTCGTTTTTATTATTGAAACATGAGAAAGTGAAGAATGTAGAACTCTGGCCGTGAGACAAAAACACGTGAACTAGATTAACGTTTTGGGCAGAAACTGATTTTATTCAAGGGCAAGATTTCAACGCAAGGGCTTAGCATTTCGTGTATGATGCAGAAATATTTTTTCTAAGACGGCAAAGAGCCGGTAAATAAGTGTTTGATTATAGTGGTAGAAATGGACATATGGGTGACCCAGAATGCTCCCAGATCTCGGCATGTCTGCTTATCCCGCATAAAGATTACTCTTGTCTCTTGCACTGGCACATGGCTTGATCGACAGCCTTCAGTGCGCTTAAAGTGCCAGTGCGGAATTGGCTGGTATCAGCAGTGAACCGGAGACCTGTGCTGACATCTGGTGGGCTCCACCGTTTGTCCCTGAGCATTATTAAGAACGGCTCACGTGCAGGAACGAGAAACGCCCTGGATAAATGTTTTTGAATCTCAGCAGAATGTCCATCTGCGGCGTAGAACCGCACACACTGCACGTATTCACTGGGTCTTTGTCCCCTGTCTGCTGAATAAAAGTACTGGGCAGGAAGTTAATGCTGAGTGGAATGTGCTTTGGGCTGCCTCTCCACTGGATTCGGGCCTAGGGAAACACAACCCGGCCGTTCAGAAGTCGGCCCTTCTTGCGCAGCCCTTTGTCCGCCCAGCGCCGAGACCCAGTCCGCTCCATGATGTATTTGTCACGGAGTGAATTTTTCTGGGCCTGAAATTCAGAGAGAGGATTTAGCAAAGTGGTTACAGCATGGGGGGAACAGTGTATTATCACTCTGCCACCAACTTTATGCCCAGAATTTCTCTTTTAAGAGATTGTGCTGATGCGTTACAGGCAAACTTCTATTTTTTTTTTTTCTTTTTCTTTTCGGGTTGAGACTTTCCTTCATGTGGTAGCGAGCTTGACCTCAAAGTCCAGGAAGCCCTCAGTGGTGCAGATCTCGGTCCCACGGAGTCCCGACGAGAACTTGGAGGGGGGGGGGCGTTGCCGCCATTCTCATAGGTTAATTCGCAGCAGCTGTTTGGAAGATCCTGGTTTTGAAAAATGCTGCCCAGGAACGGCGACTTTGTTATGACAAGAGGAAGAATAAGGCATTACACAAGAGGCAGCCGGGGTCCTCGGGAGAAATGTGCTGTTATCAAAACACAACAGATGTGTGATTATAATGTTTTAATGGAAAATAGAACATACAAAGTGAAATGCGTTCTTTGCTTTTTTCATGCTGTGTACGCATTCACCAAAATCAACCAAAATGATAAAACATACAAATATAATGGATTGTATGTTATTTATGTTTTACACACATTTCTTCTCCAATATGAAAGAAGCTCTTATGTCTGTCTTACCAGTTAGTCAACAATATTTCTATCCCATCACTTCTCTATGATCAAATTCTTATTTATTTTTTTTTGCTTCAAACAGCATCTGTTCATTTCAAAGAATAAGATATTCTGGTTCAAATGCTTCCAGTTTGTTTTCAGTTTTATCACGCTGGACTGATCACACTGAACACACTGCATGCTAGTTAAAATGAACTTTTTTTGTTGTGAATCTGGTTCAGTATATTATGGAGGAACTTTATTCAACATAAGGAGAATGAAGGAAAATATGTAGACTTAGTTGATGTTTATCAGGTCGATACTGTGCTGCGAATTGGCGGTTGAGTGGTTTCCAGTGTTAGGTGCAATTCTGTTATGAGGTCTTTGAAAATGGAACAGCTGCAGCAGCCTATGGGGGTGCATGGGAATGCACCAATCATACTGCTGTGCTTGTCGTTTAGCCACTTGGCACATTCCTAGCGGATGCTGTTACCCCAATAGACGCGCACGGCTTACGTCGGGCATTTCACCTATTTATACAGCTGGACATGTTATCAAAGCAGCTTCGGGTACGATCCTCACTGCAGGTTCTGCGTAACGGCAGAGCTGCCCCCTCGCATCTGGAACCTTGCAATGTTTTTGCCCTCCCTGTTCCACAAATGTGCAAAAAGAGCAGAAATAGCAGCTAGGAAATGTGCAGAAAAGAAAACAGACGTTACATGCGTTTTTGCCCTGAATTATTACAGGCCCGCAGTCTGTTTCTCGTAGATGTGTGCAGTTCCAGCCTGGTGTGTACCATGCTGTTACAATTAGGAAATTACGGAGAACTTGCTTACGAATGTGATTCTTGCACATGATTAGGCTCTCAGGAGCATATTATCATCTGGCTTAAAAATTCTTAAGGGAAACTTGACTTTTATTACCTAAAAAAAATATGGGATCTGATTTAGCTAGACGAGGATTACATGGGAGTGTTCGCTTACCAAAATGTGTAAGTTTCTGTGTATCTTGTTTCAGTCATTTCACAACATTTACTTAATTTTGGTCTGTTTCTGCAAGCTCTCTTATTATCATGGGAAATGTTTTGATTAGGCCATGGTTAAGTGTGAAATACATCCTGAATTCTGATTGGTCAGATAAACACCCACTGACTTTGAGTAAAAATTTCAGCTGCACAATAAAATTTTTCCGGCTGTGATATTGGCAGATTGTGTTTACATACAGTACGTGTTTAAATAAGAATGATTGGCACCAGCATTTTAGCTAATCGCGCTACTTCTGCCCACTTGTCTCACAGCGCCCCCTATTGCCGCGGCGGACCTCTGCTCTGCGTAGCGGGTGCTGCTCAGTTAGCTCATCCACATGCACAGGGCACAGCAACAGGTGAAGGTAACGTGTTACTCCAACATGTTACTCGAGGCTAATAGCATGTTCCTGCGATGTGATACTGCTCAGTTCCAGCTAGTGTGTTTGGAAGAGTCCACATGCACCGGAAATGGGTGGATTGCCCATCCAGGTTGAAGATGAGTTACTTAAACTCCTTTGCTTGAGGTGGTAATTCGGGGTCTTGTTGATAAGTGAGGGAAGAAGGGAACGAGGGATGGACAGACTGACCGGTGCAGTAATGTCCTGGTAAAGCAAGAACTGAGCAGGAAGTTGAAGCTATCGATTTATCGGAAAGAAGGTTTTAAAAGATTTTTGAATAGCTCATCTTGCTCACCATTATTTGTCACTGACCCAAATATAAGAATAGAAATATATGCCATTGTCATCTTTATGAACAAACACTATACCTGAATGGCATAAAGATGGAAACCAAACCTTTTTTTATTATCATCATTGTTTTATTATTATTTTGAAATGGTGAAAATGAATTTTAAAATGCATGTGGTAATTCTCTACTTTCTTACAACAGATTCAGGAATGACGGGCTAATGGCCTAGGCATTGTGGCTAGCAGAATTTTTGTTATGCTTCTTCCTACCATTTCTGTTATAACCATCATCGGTGAACATACTTTCTGCTGATGATCATGTGTGATGCATTTAACTGGCTTGTTTTGTGAATTTAAAAACCATAAAGCCATGCGCTTCACTGAGCAAATTATGAAACATTTCCATTACAGCCATAGTAAAACCTGTGAAATATCGTCCGGCAAATAAAAAGTCAGCGCACAGATTTTTGTCCTTAACCGAAGTGGAACATTAGACGTCTGCAGGTTTGTTTCAGTGTTGCCAGGCAACGCGAGGGGGGGGGGGGCATTCTTTCTCCCGTGGCTTCCAGATCCAGTGAAGCAGGGACCTTCACACCACATGACAGCTGGGAGGGGAGGCAGATCCGAAAAGATGATCCCGGTGTAGAGGAGCATAAAGGGCCCTCAATTAGCGGCTTCTGTCTTGCATGCAGCGCAACAAATACGACTTCGATGAATAAAATAAAAAAAAAGCTTACAGAGGCCTGTCCTGACTTCTCTAAACGCAAACTCAATCCAAAGCAAACCACCTGGAGGTTGATTGTTCCTGGCAGAAAGACACTAACGATGCCAAGAAAATAGAGACCAAGACAGTGATTGAACTTTCATGTCAATGCTGTCTCTCAAATGAAAAATAATTACACTGAAAGATCTAGTTAGATCTGTCATTTTTTAATTTAGTCGATATAATTGTTGCCAACGTATCCATTGCATGACACTTCAATGCACCGGAAATCCATATTTGTATCTCTATCGGATCATTTAGTTGATTTATTGATTTCGCATTTTGCACCGTGACGGCATCATTGGCTGGCTGCCCCTTGCGTTGCTCAAAGCATCTGGTGCCAGTATGAACATTAAGCAAACCCTGCATTGTTTTGTGGGGTAAAAAGGGGTGTAGTGGGTGGTGCAGAAATTAATCCCGTGAAGCGTGAGTTGACAAGACTCGGAGGAATGGAAATCCATCTCGAGGACATTGCACGCGAGCGGCATGCCATTCTCAGGGAAGCTATTCCAGATTGATTCGCTTTTTTTTTTTATGTCCTAACCAGTTATTGTTGCGGCAGTTACTGTAAGGCCAGATATTTGTTGCTGGCCAACTGGAAAGGCCTGCTCTGAACAGCATGAAGACACTGGAAAGGTATTAAAGCTGATTGTGAATAGCACGAGTCAGGGAAGAGCACAGGAAAGACTATAATTTACTTTTACTGTGATCTGTATTTTCAGCTTTTCAGGGGGAAGCTTTTTCCCATGCTCGCTGCGGCTTTTAGATTTTATAAAAGTCGACACGGTTTAAGGAAAGGTTGGAGAAAATAGTGACCATGCTGTGTAGCTGTGTGATGTTTTAACGTAAATGGTACCAGACTTTTAAAAAAATATATATGGTAATTTATGCATGCCAGAAACTTTTGAAAAAAATTCAGATACTTTTCTTTGGATGTGACTTTTACCTTTAGGTTACTTGAAAGATGCGAATTTCCTTTTAAACCCTTTTGGTGTGCACATGAAGCATGCTTTCATGGGAGCTGCAAAAAAACAACCACATTTAAGAAAAAAATAAATAGTGATGCAGGGATTTCAGATTTGTCATCGGAAACTGTTCCTCATCGAGTGGCGCCACTGATGCTGTTGTCGATCAGTGACGGGCAGCTCAGCTAGCAAACTATGCCTGACTCTGTGTTTCTCCCTATTTCGTCTCAGGCCTGTGTTTCTGTCATCCTGTCCTCTAAAGCAGTGTTTCCCAACCCAGTCAGGCCATGTTTTTGCTCCCTCTCAGCTCCAGGTAGGGAGCTAGAAGGGAGCAAAATGTGGACTATAGGGCAGGAAGCTGGGAGGGAGCAAAAACGTGAACGACCTGGGAGGCCCAGAGGACCGGGTCGAGAAACACTTCTATAAAGCATGGCTTTCGTTCATGTCAAATGGTTAAACGATTTTTACAGAATCGTCTTCATTTTAACTGCTGTGCATGTATGAAACGTGTGTTTGTTTTCTTCCGTTTTCTTATGAGCCCTATTGGCCGCTTGTGACATTTTCCATTTTCTTGTTTTTGAAAGAATTTTACAGAGCTGTGTGACTCTGCTTAGCTAACATCCCTCCCCAGATATACTGATCCATCACTCTGAACGCTCAAATGCAAAGTAAAAGTAAAGAAAATAAGTGTAAAGGTTTATTATTAAATCGGAGTGAAAAGCTGGTTACTGCACATATATGGGAATGTGACAGCATCCTTGTGAACTTTAAATCCTACCTTTTATTTTGGCTTTTTATTGCAGTGGTAAATGATACCAGCTGGTCCTAGATTTGGCTGACCGGGATTTACTGGCGGGCAAATGTTCAGGCTTTTGAGAACGCTGTCTTTTTGTAACGACCATGCTGTTTTTTGACAGTGATTTCTTTAGTAACCTCTGGTGGATCAGTTTGGCAGGGAGAGACACAGCATTTACCTTTTCCAGACGGCTTACCTTGCAGACCCTTTTCTGTGAATGGTTTCCAGATAAGAGCACCTGTGCCAAGCTGGTTGGCATACCATTTCTAGCGAAAGTATATGTATTGGCTGCTTTTGGTACCTGCTGTGAAGTTGTAAACTTAAAAACCATAGCAAGGCTGTAGTTCGGTTACTGTATATATTTGTAATCTTTTTTTTTGTAATCTTTTGATATACAGACAATGACCTTAAAGTTTAGTCAACTGAAATGGCATTTCCAGTGCTCCATATTAAATATTTGAAGTAGTATGATAGTGATAATTATTGCAGGGCTTTATTTATATTATGTGTAACTTTACCTTTTTATATATCTGAATATTTTGCTTCAACATCTGACCAGTTATTCTTCTAAAAATGGAGCTACTGCTGGCTTTTCTTGCAATATCACAAGAATCTTAACATTATTTCTGCTTGAATAAACTTTAAACTCGATTTAATGATTATAAAAGAATGTGCATTGAATGGACAGCCATCGACTTGTGCCCTGTTGAGTAACACCAGGTTGTGTTTATATCCAAGGTCCATAGTGAATGATATTCACTGATCAAAAGGACTTCTGAAAGCGGACATAGTAGTAGGATGTTAGCGAGTGTATCGCTTACTGTAACAGGTGTATGCACACAGTAACATATATCTGGTGTATAGCTGCAATAAGCAGATTTGATACAGATACAGTAGCTGTGTTGTGCTAGTTCGTTACATAAAACGAAACTTACTGTGTTATGCAAAAGGTTTTCTCCGCAGCTTCAGCTTGCCATCTTCTTTCTCAGCTTCTGTTGTCTGCTACCACATGCACCTTTTGATTTTGTAGTGTACTTTGCGGCTACATTTTTATGGAATTAAAGTGCAGTCTCTTTGCATTATTAAGTGTTCTTATTACCTTTATCTCCTTGAGAGTACTGGGTGTATATTTCAGAACTGCACCTAGTGTCTCGCCTGTCCGCTATAGCTGTCAAGATACGCCCATATTGGGGGTCCCAGTCCCAAATATGGATGCAAGTTAACAATTTCTTTGGTTTATTGCTGCAGAGTTGGGGTGGCATGGTGGTGCATGAATATTGGTGAATAACTTTAAGAAGTACAATTTGCGTTCCTGATGTGAGAACTCGTCACATGACTGACGACAGATTTTATCACCCATGTCAGCTTGTCAGCGGGAGGAGTGCGCCGTTTTTTTGGCATTTAGCACGCAGGTACAGTCCATGTGTTCTCATGCCAGGTGTGTGGTTGGGCCTCTCACTTCTGCAGTGGAAACACTGAAGCCAAAGTAAGTCAATGCTATGTGGAATATTTTTTTTTCCAAAGTAACTTTGAGGAATGTGGAGTAGATTTCTGGTAAGATAACAACACATTTTAAGCATGTATTTAACTGTCCTTCATATGCCACACATGTGACCGTACTGCAAACGGCGCAGGACCAAGTCGAGGATGGCTGCCGTGTTCAATCACCCGAATTGTATAGCGTCTCCCCTCTCTCGGCGCCCTGCTGCTCCTGAGCTAGTGAAACTTTTCTAGAACTTTTGTCTCTGTTTTTTTTTTTCCAGCTACTTCTTAATTGTCTCACTTCCAATGGATACGTTTGTGTCCATTAATATGTCTGTGTCAGATAACACACAGGCATGCTCTATTACTTTAGCTGTATTTCTACATTTCATGCTAGCTTGCTCTGTACTCCCATGTAAGTACGGCCAATTACGCTAAGTCATGCAGAATGCGTGACCTTCTGCTTACAGGAACAAGGAAGCCGCCTACATCATAACACCTTCAGTACTCAGGACTTTAAAAACTATTGCCCGGTGTGTCTGTATGTGAGCGTGGATGTCCTGAGACACGCTGCCCTTTTGCACTTCCTGGATTGGACTCCAAAATCTACTACAAGCCTGTACTGGATTAGTAGTTTAAGGAGGCATGTATAGAAAAATAAATGCCAGCATTATGAATGCACAGTGGGGCATACACACAGGTTAGACTGTTAATGTAATAGACTGAAAACTTACAAACCAGCCATATACCTTATTATGATGGACTGTGTTAGAATTGTTGCAATCACTATACTGATTTCTTGTATATATAAGTAATGGCTATGTTTCTGAATTGTTGTTATTGCCTTTGCAGCCGCCACAGAAGGAGTTGTCAATGGAGGGGAGGATTTCTTTCGCAAGGTAAGACTGTGCATCACTTCTAATGGTTTATATTGGATGCGGGCGGCACGTTTTTGGAATTAAGCATGCATAAATCACTGGCGTGCATATTCAAATAGACAGCCTTCTGGATAAAAGTGAAATTTTATACTCTATTTGTCTAATTTGAAATACCTGGCTTTTTTTTGTTGGATTTTAATTTCTTTTATATGAGGGTATAATTCACGCTTCACTGTTTTCTTAGTGCTGCTAAGACAGGACATGAAAATCGAATGAAATAAAAGGCTGGGCAGTTGTCAAATCGTGATTGCAGTATTCTGTCAGAGCCCGTGTTCGTGCGGCGGTGTCGGTTCCGGCGGCTCGGAGCCCGGGGTGGCACCGGCAGGCGAGACGGGCTGCGTGCGCGGAGCCTTTATGTCCGCGCCAAGGAAAACGAGAACCCTGCGCTTTTTTCTACCCTTTTTCGAAAGGCTCCACAAAAGGCTGTTAGCTGAAGGCTTTGGGGAGCCTAATTGGCGGAGGGTGGGGAGCGCGTCCCGGCCGCTTTGGTGGAGACGACCCGGCTGCAATTAACGGCAGTTCTCCGGCGGAAAAAAAAATCCTTTTAGGATGAATAATTCTCCGGAAACCGTGCGGACATTTGCACCTTAGTCGTCCAGTTGGTGAAAACCTGAATGGGGTGGGAAAATAAACGATATGATGGCGAGCGGCTCAGTACCGCTGTGCGGGACAGCGCCTAGCCCCGGCCGGGCACCGTCATCTCCTGAAGCGGGGTGGCGGGCTCGGCTCATAAGGAAAATAAACCCCCAGCCCCGTCATGTGCGCTTATAAATCGCCGCGTAAATTGATAACTCGTGAAAGTGAGGAATGTGCCAAGTAGCTCGGCAAAACGATCCACTTGAATGGTTATAATTGTAACAGCCTTGTAAACCGTGGCGGGGCCGCACCGGCGAGGCGGGCACGGCCAGAGATGTAAAACTATACTTTATTTAATCAGTCGCTTTAAACACCTAACCCTTTACTTGTTTTTTTGTAAGCCCGTACCTACGTGTAATTGATGGATTAACGTGACACTCGTATGTTTATGTAGGAAATACCTGCAAGCTAATGCTCTCTAGCCAGTGTAAAAAATAAACTAAAATAAACCAATGCTTAATCTTCGGTGTGAATTGATTTCAATACCCAGTGTGCCTGGCGATGACATTCCTCGTGCAGTCAGTTTTAACAGTTGTGTAAACTTTTTGGGTTCTGGATTCCAAAATGTTAATATCATCCCCATCATCATTATAAGAAAAGGTGTACCGTTCGCCACAACATGCCTCCACTACAACTAATATGTGCTGATTGGCTATATATTATTTATATATATATATATATATATATATGTATAATTCATTCATACTTGTAGGCATATAAGGCCCTTCATTTACAACAATGTGATGTATCTTTTTACCATGGTTTTGCTTAAAATGCTTAAGAGAGACTTGTATTTTCCACCAAAATTTGCATAACCATGTTGCCTAGTCCCCTTATATCAGAGGTGGCCAGTCGTATCCAGAAAGGGCCGTTGTGTATGCAGGTTTTTACTGGAACTCCCTAATTAGGTTACTAATTAGAGGACTGATTGGCTGAAGGGTCCTCACACCTGGGTTTGAGCAGCTGACCTAAAGGTCATCCCGAAAACCTGCATACCCTTTGCGGGTAAGATTGGCCACCCCTGCCTTATATGTAACATTCTTGTTTTTGGGTTCCACACCGTCTGGTGGACATAGTTCTCTTTGGTGGCTTTTGTGTAGAAAACGGTTACTTTTTATAGTTTTGTCTGTGGGCCATGTAAGCTGTGGACGTGCTGTGATCTATGCAGGAATGCTGCATTCCTCCTTTTGGCTAATGTCTTCCATGTATTATGTCCATGTGTTCGTCACCTCGGAGGAAGAGCAAACAAATATTTGTTGCGAAACACACTCTGAAATCGGAAGGGAATGAGCAAATCTGGCGTCGTTAATATGAATGAGTTGAATTTCATGGGGCTAAATGCAAACCCTACGAAGAGCTGGACTTGATCTTTTTCCAGATCATTTATTCTGGGACGGCCTAACTGGGTTGGCCAAGGCAGGGTTCTCCAGTTCTGACAGTTCTGACACTGGATCTTTGTAATTATTAATATACATACAGGACTTACAGGTCTTATTGGGAGGGGGAGTGAATTAACTCAAAATAAATAGGAGGGTGGACAGTTTCACTATTATTCAGTCAAAAACAGTTTTGTTTTGTGTATAAAGTCACATACTCGGCCATGGTCTAGTGTTCTGGTTCTGGACATACCAGTCTCACCAATAATTAGCAAATGAAATTTCACTTTCCAGCTCAGCTGAGATATCTTCACTTCTGTTTCATTTGAGAACAACTCTCTAAAACGCATAGGTTGTGTGGGATTTCATATGATATAGAGGTAATTTTGGTGTTTGACTAGTAGAGGTGTCTGCCACTACTACATACCCAGCCGTATTTAGATGTGAGTTCTAGTGTTCTCATTGTATAGTTCTGGACAGGTGTCTGTTCTGGATGCTGCTCCGATTGCAGAACTGTAGCATTGTGACAGAGGTTCCTCAGAGACAGCCCGTAAGTGATGGCATAGAAGAGAGTTTGATATTGGGGGAGGCTCTTCTTAATGGGGCTGTAATGGTACACATATTCATCATTTTCGGTTTCCGTATCTAAAACAAAACAAATAAATTAAATTACATGATGGAACCTAAATTCTCAAGTAGATGTTCAACATGGAAAACGCCAATTGTGGCTTTGATCTGGATACGGATAATGCTGGTTACAGTCAGTCGTAAGTGGCGCTTTGGAAACATTTTGGTTTCCCAATAAATTACAGCAACACTGAGTAGTTGATAAGACCTAAACCGTCAGTTTGGCTGTGCCAAACTCGGGTATATTGCTGGAAATGCATCTGACACACTAACTCATTTGAGACAACATCATCTGAGTGGTCATACCACTGGAACAAGGCTGCAACTGCCTCAGCAATTTAGTCTCCCCATGACATCCAAGTCAAGGCTCTTTTGCCAGGAAATTCAGACGGAGCTAAAGAAATAATAAAGTTGTCCCCCCAATCTCAAACTCTCTCCTGCACCTCTGGCTACAGATATGTGACCATGCTCGGCAGTAGAAAACCCGGGATTTAGGTGGGATTTAGTTCATTATGATTGTTATGATGTTATAATTTAGGTTTTTTAAAATCTATTTTACATATTTATTTTTACAATGGCTCTGCCAGTAGCCCAGTTCTTGGTGGAGTTCTGGAATACAGATGATGGCTCACTCTGATATTTTGACTTCACACTCGCCGCCGCACCTTTGTAGATCTTCACTTTGCACGCGTATTTGCTGAGATTTACAAGTTTTGAAATATAAGACAGCAGACTGGGATCCGAAACCTGTCCTGTTTCGGTTCTCTCCTGGTAAATAAGCTTATTTCCGTGAGGTGCCTTGCAGTTGGCTTTGAATCTGGCTCGTCTGAGTCTTCATTAGTAAGCTGAAATTTAAGCAGCCTGCTTTCCTTTAGTCATCATTGATTTTTTTTTTACTGTTCTCCATCCAGGCCTTTAATGACTAATTATGTCAGTAGTGCATAAATATGTATTTTTTTCCCCTGCCCACTTTTCCTATTATTCATGCATTTTTCTGTAATTCAGACTGACTGTTGTCCAGCAGAGAAGGTGAAGGCGATTAATTGTCATTCCTGACACAGAGCATTATGTTTCCTCTGCACTTAACCCATGTATGACATTGCAGTGGGCAGCTAATTCAGTGCCCGGGGAGCAGTGCTTGGGGGCGGCACCTTGCTCTGGGTGCCTCGGCAACAGGAGGGTTTGCTTCTCTAACCATTAAGCCACCACTGCCTAAGTGGTGTCTAATGGGGTCCTTTCGCCTTTCAGAAGAGTAGGTTTTATTTAAGCTGGCCGAGTGCCTATAGAACAGACACTATCACCTTTAGTTTAGTTCTTTATAGTAATGTAAATACTCTGCCATTGTTCCCATACGATCTTTATTACAACAGTTTTGTCTTTTAAAGAGATTAGGGTTTACTTTGTGAATCATGCTGAAATCCATGGAGCATTCATGGAAACATTTATCTAGTTCACTTCCTTTGGCCCCTCCCCACCC
>JAODKL010000041.1:10255007-10270434 GCA_026780765.1 Petrocephalus schoutedeni
CCCCCCCCCCCCCCCCCCCCCCCCCCCCCCCCCCCCCCCCCCCACCCACGCACTGGACGCAAGGCAGTGCTCTGATGTAAGTAATTTAAAGACACGTGTTTGGGAATGGGTGCCGTTTAACGAGCGTAGTGGTGGACACGGGGTGTACTGAGGTGCTCTTTTTCTATTCTGGCCTCTACAGTGGCGTACTGCTAATGATCTGCCTCTCTTAGTCACTGTCTGTGAGTCTTCCGCTTAGCGCCGTAATGAACAGCTCTGCCTCTCCAAGTTATTTCTGACCTCTGCTCTTGTACAGTGTGGTTTATAACACAATAGTCAGGGATTTTCCAAAGCCTAAGATGAGGGAGTGCGATCCTTGGTCTCTCTCTCTCTCTTTCCAGCTTTTACTGTGGAAATATTGTTTTAAATTTGTGTGTGTTTTTTGTGGGGAGCTGAATACAGCCCCGGCTTCTGCGGCATAGTTGCCACTCAGATGGATGCTTCAGGCTCTCGCTGGCCCGTCCGCCATCTTTCCATTGAAACGCGCCGTAAACAATGCCAATGTGAAATATGAGTGCTGTAGGATCACAGCTTTGGCTTTAGAGAACTTCTACTCCAAGTCAGGAGTACAATATGGCCTTGTAGGTTTATACTAGAGGAAAGGAAAATACCTTAAGATCAGGTTACAGTCCTTTGAAGGCACTTAATTGGAAGAATTTGCAGTTTCTATAAAACCTGATGACTTAAATTGCTGCCAAATTGTCAGTAAGGAAAACCATATCTCCATGACTATGTAATGTTTACATATAGGGTGAGATTCAGAGAAGTTGGGTTTGATATAGAGCCATTTTTAAATCTTTTCCTATACATGATTCACCTTAATAAGTTAATGCACATATCTCTATAAATATTTTGACTTTCACTGTTTGTATATCATTATATATGACATTTATTTCAGCTCCATAAATTATACACACACTTTTTCAACATGCAGCATTCCGTCTAAGTGGTGCTGTAACCTTTTTTAAGAGTTTAGAAATTAAATGCAGGCATTGGATGATCTGGTGGGAATTCACGGTCGATTCAGTTCACCATAATGATTTCAAGGTGTCTGCATGCTCAGAAGTGATTAATTCTGACGACTGATTTGCATTCCGTTCTGCGATTGGTGGATTAGTTTTCTGTTGTGTTCTGCCAAGAACATCACTTTCTTGAACGAACCTATTACCTTGTGATGCGGAACGTTCTCGTTGACTTATTTGTTTGTTTATTGTGTCTTTAAGTCGTTTGAGGGTTTGCTGAGTTTACTCAGTATTTGTAAGATGAGCCCCCTTGAGCAGTCATGCTGGGATAAAAATGGAGATTATTATTGTGTTCCGGTTCTTGTGGAGCTGGTTTGAGGCATTTCCTTTTGACCACTTAAGCTGGAAAGGGCGACCTACATCAGCAACACTATTTCCACTTCTTCTAATGCTCAGATTCCCTAGGGTGCCGTTTGTGTCATGTTCTGTCCCTGAGGCTTAGAACTAACATGAGTCTCTCTTACTGGGTCCTCAGGTACAGTGTGTGATTTTAGTTTCAGTTTCTTATTTCTACTCATTTATAATTGCGTTTTTTTTTTTTTTTTAAATTGAGTTTGTGAATTGGCAAAGAAGGCCCATATTTCTTATGATTTACCGTCAACCACTGCAAAAAAAGGAAAATTGTGAATCTAGGAACCTGGGCAGGTTATAAAATATACCAAAATAACGTGATTACGACCTGATGACTCTGATTCTCTACTGCGCTTGTAAATGAGGGCTGTCGAGCTGTCAGATGCGATTTTGCGGCGTGGCGGACATGGTGGGGAGGAGGGTAAATGGTGGTCTCTACGCCATTCAAATTCATCTTCAGCTGTATTTTTAGCATAACTGTCACCATTAGCATTTTTTTCAAATAAAATTATTTAGATAAGCATAGCTTCCTGAAAAGACTGTCAGTCTCTTCTTTTATTTTTCACAATTTTACTACTTTAAGCCCGGGAAAGCTGGTGCAAAAATCCATTGCAAAGCTTGTGTGTTTTCATTGTATCCTTGCACATGGCTGATTAATTAAAATCAGAGTCTGGAGAGAGCTCCTAGCCAAGCTTTTTCAGGTGCAAATCATTTGCCATTTGGGCCTTTTCCTGCCTGTAGCTTGTGTTTAACTCCACACCCCGTGTAGAGTAAGGAGGCGTTCACTGGGAGGTGTCACTCTGTCGCTGGGAATTCACACGCACGTACGTTTGTTACCACTGAGGGGAAGTCAAGAGTTCACCTGAATGGTGAGCATGTGGGCGGGAAAAGCGCAGGGCTTGGAATCGGATAACGTAAACACTGGGACTGCAGGCGGGCAAAGCTAGATTGGATTCGAACGCACAACCCAGGAGATGGGCGGTGCCAGTGCCCACCATTACTGGAATTGTTGTTTTTTAATCTTTTCCAAATGCAATACAAAGAAGTGCTTAAAAAAATAGCCTTTGTTACTTTGTGATTCAGACGTATCGAAATAGTTTCTGAGTGGATTAAAACATCTGTTTTTTCTAGAAATAGAGTTTTGTGACAAAAAAGCAGCGCATATTTACTCCTGGGAACCATGCAGCTGGAAGTGATGAATTCCAATTTGAAATGTTCCATTAGGGTGTCGGGTTTCCGAAGGTCATTCCGTGCAGTGTGAAGATTTCCATTCCAGTTCCATGAAAATGTTTCTGATGTAGCCATGTGGAGGAGTCTCACGCACACGCTTGGCCATCTTCTAGTTTTGCTCAACTAGTATCAAAGAAGTATTTCATTAAAGATGCAGCACTTTATAAACTTCTTAAACCAGCTTACATTCATCCCGACCATCAGAATTGAGGTTCACGCTTATCTACTTTGGTTTTGGTGGAAGTTTTTTGCTTGGTATTTAAATCCTTTTGAAGTTGAAACCGAAAGCAGACACGTCCAATCGGAAAGTGTTACGTCATCGTGAAAGAGATGGTATTATGAAGCTGTCTCTGATGGAAACGGGCCTGTCAAGCTCCTGTGACTTAAATCTCATTAAATTATACACAGGGCTGTCAGCAACAATTAACGTCATTATGACAGTGATGTAACTTATTATTGCTTACAGAAAATGAAAGAAACATCACCATATTTCCACATGCATGCTCACTCTCGTGTATAATCACTGAATGCCCCCTACAGCTGTGTCCTTGAAAATGATTTAAAAAGCAGAGCTTCATGTCTAGGAAAAGTAGATTTAGGGAGCTGTAAACAGTTGTGTAACTGACTCTGATATGATCTTCACAATGTAATTAGACTTTGGAAGATTTAAAGCCATGATCACTTGATATATTTTCTAAACAAGACTTTGGAGACGATCTTATGCACTGAGGACATTGTAAAAATGTTTAAAATATGGCATTTTCCTTACATGAGAAAACAGTATGAATGGTGAATTGCAAGATCTTTCATGTCACCAGTATTAAGAGGGTGTTTCTTTGGAAAGCTGGGCTGTGTATATGGTGACTGGTATATTTTCTGCATTTTTTTTTAACCTATGAGGTCACTTTTTATAGGGACTTACTCAAAGACCCTAAGCTGGGCTGGACGTATTAACTCACATCCTTCATGTTCTGTGATTTGATGATGACCGCATTCCACTTCGCTGAATGTTCGTGCCTCACTCCAGGACATTAAGACAAATAAGGAAATGGAGAGAGAAGGATTGATCGTGCAGTCTTCACACAACATCAGCAGACACCTAAAAGAAGCCAGATGCTGGGTGTTTGCCTCTAGTAGCAGGTCTGCTTGGTGAACTGGTCCGTTAACAGGAAGTGGAGAATGGTGAGCCAGCTCACGCAAACGTACATGGAAAGTCTACGCGAGGTCATAGTCTGCAGAGCCGCTGTGTTTCGGGTTATACTGTGGTTCTTTTTTCAGTGGCATTCGGCCATATGTTCCATCTACCTTGTGGTGGACATCTTGAGACTCATTAGAGTGGATGCCTCTCAGATGTTTTGGAGTCTGTAATATAATCTTTGGAAAGCAGCCCAAACAATCATGTTGCCACTGTTTCTTGTAAATGACATTTAGGATAAGTATCAAAGACCAGGTGGTTATCATTTTTATTTCTTTCTTGGCGTTTTCTTTTTTTTAAACGGGTTGGAACACCTTAAAAAAATAATGAATAGGCTCGCTACTCATCAAGGAAAACATTGAAAAGTGCAGTTTTTTTGGCTTGCAATATTCTCCAAGTTGCCCTCTAATTTTAAGGATAAGAAAACACAAGCGAATCTAGCAAAGAATGTGATTTTTTCTGGCAGGATAGCTGGCCCTTTGGTGGAGGAGTTACTGCTTCATTAAAGATTAATTATCTACGCATCCTGGCTTTCGCTCAAAATGAAGTGTGTGTCATTTTTGCCATGATTTGAAGTACGATTGCTGCTTTCTGTTTCTTTCCTGAAGTTGGGTGTACTTGACGATCTGAAGAGTTTTTTTTTTTTGGGCCAATCTTTGTGTAGTTAACCTGTCCATTTTTGAAAGGGGCGTAATCGTTACCGGATGATCAGACATTTCTTAATATCCAACCGTTTTCCATTGCAGGGTCATTATGAGTCTTGGGGTGGGAGCAGAGTCCTTGGGGGAAAGAGTGGGGGGTGAGCCAGAGCTCCAGAGGCGTTAAACCAGCCCACTATTCCTGTTCCATCCATCCATCCATTTTCCAACCCGCCCATCCTGGTCAGGGTCGCGGGGGGTCACTATTCCTGTTCCGTGACATCATTTTTCTAATGATGGTAATATGTGTCGTCCTTTCTGTAGATTATGGAGGAAACGAAAACTCAGATAGCATGGCCATCAAAACTGAAGATTGGCGCCAAGTCTAAGAAAGGTAAGCGTGAGTTCCCTTTTTGCTATCTTCCATCGGCATGTGCATGCACAGCTGACGTACAGTCGTGTGTGTGTCTCCTTTCTGATCTTTTCTGGTCCACCTGTGATGCATTGAAGTTCTTTGTGTGTATATTTATCCATGTATTTGATTTTACGTAAGCTAGACGGCGTTATCGATTAAATTTGGTATTTTTGTTCATGTTTGTATTGATTTGATGTTATTATTGACCAATAAAACCAAGAGGTATCTTTTTGTGGAGGGGCATCCAGTCTACTTTTAAAGTGGTGTAAAAGCTGTTAGAGGCATTTTAATGTTAATGGAGTCTGAAAGCTAAAGGTCATTTGATTGAGTTTACATGGCTTGTCAGCAGTGTTTATGCGCTGGTTCTTTCCAGCCTCGCATGGAAGGCTGTTTCACCGGGCCCCTGCCATACCCCGTGGGGATGTTAGTGCACCTCGCCACTGCCAGGTGGTCTGAAATAATGTGCCAAACCGGTGCTGGCCTAGCCCTTCCTGGCAGCAGCGTCTGAGTGCGCTTTGATTGTTCCAGGTGTGTTTATTTCAGTGTAATGTCGTGCCGCTCTCTACCGAGCCACTCGCTTGGGATTTCTGTGTATGTTGGAACATTCATATGAAAGAAAAATGCAAATGCCTCAGTACTTATAGTCTTTTGTAAAGAATATCCTTCACTTTTCGTCGCTTTGTGAAGTGATCGTGGGTAAGTTCTTGATAAGCTCGGGTTTAGATTAGGGCTGCACGATGTCTCGTGATGTGCTCACGATGAATTGGCACATGTGCAATGATCACCAGGGCTGCAGATGACGCGCAAAACATTTGCCCGGCCGCCATCTTTTCGGTGCTATACGGGCATTTAATTACGCCCACAGTTTGGTGAGCAGATTAGTAGTGAACATAAAATATTAATGAGACGCGTATTGATGCCCAAAAGTCAGTAATCTGTATAAATTCGGCACACCCACGTCATCTTTTAAACAAGGAGATAGACGTCATTGTTGTGGCGATACTTTTTGCAGTTTAAGTCCCACACGTTTGATGATTTGGCATATCCTTGTTTAATACAGATTGCTAATATTTTAGGCATACTATTAATCTGTTTACCAAATTGTGGGCGTAATTAATCGCCCGTATTGTACAGAAAAGCTGGTGGCCGGCCAAGTGTCTCACGTGTCATCTGAAGCCCTGGTGATTATCCCGCGTGTGCCAATTCATCGCAAGCACATCGCGATCGAACATCGTGCAGCAGTAGTTTAGATACATTATTTGAGAGACCAGCACAGAATAATAGAAAAATACGTATACGCCTTGCTACTGTGGGTCTTCTATTAAGTGTACCTTTTATTGCAGACAACAGTATATTTAGACGCTGTCATGCAGCATTAATGCATAATGACAGCGAGAGCTGTAAAGTCTAGATCACTTTGAAGAGTGAGCATAATCTAAGGTCTCAAGTTCACGTTCACTACAAAGTTGTTTGTACGCAGTTAGCTCTCGGGGGTCAGAGGTTATTTAAATTCCAGCACACTGGTGAATGCATGTGTATGTGTATGTGTTGGCAGACGGCCTTAAGCAGTGCGTAAACAGAAGCGTTGAGTAGTCGGTTTCGGTTATCTTATGAGCGTACATCCCAAACATTTCTGCTAATTAAGTATGGGAGATTCCTTCATTGTTGTGACATACAGGGAGCACCATAAACTGCATAGCTTGGAATGAGTGTTTCCCGTTGCTCTTAATCACTGCAGTCAGCGCACAGCACTGCTTAGTGTTACTGTATGTCAGCATCGCTCAGGGTTAGAACAAGGGCAGCTGGCGAGTTGTTGAATTTGTTCTTTAGGAGTAGTTGAGTTTTGAAGCACCGCTGTTGATGCTTGATGTTCCATATTTCTTATTGAATGGAATGTCTGATTGAAAAATATTTTTGCTCCTCTGTTAATAATAACCTGATCTAATGACAACACAAAATGTTTTTAGATATGTAGCATTTAAGTAGCTCACGTACTAACTACAGTAGGTACATATCACTTTGCAACACTTCTGTGGCATGTGACATGTAGGGATGTCTCTGCACGTTTGTCCGTACTTGGCTTTTTCTTAATTAGTGTAAGGAGCTGTTATAACTTGATTTATTTTTTGCCAGCACCTTGTTTGACGTAAAGCTTTCAGAAAAGCTTTCCACAACTTAATTAACAGCAGGTAAGTAATGAACAGATCAGCTGCCATATAATCCTCGATGGTGTCTGTGAGATTAAGTGGACTGTGAAGTGAGCTGGGCTGCATCGGTTGATTTGCTGAGTCACAGTGTTGTGTTTGTAGTCTATCAGTATCACCTTTGGTATCATTGATATTGCATGTTGGTCTGAAACTTGGCCACCCTGTACTTAAATGGGAACCATTCCCAATGATGTCAAAGGGGCACGGGGAAGTTTCTCCCAGCTTTTTGCAGTCTTGTCAAAGTCCTCCCACTACTCTGATCCATCAGCTGCTGCCTGTACTGGCTTGATAAGATGGGACCCCTACTCTTAAAACGAACTGACATTAAAAGCACGTCGAGGGGGTCACAGAGGACTCAGTAAACCTGGACACGACAATAATAAAGATATGAATATTTTAGCGGGTATTTTTCCATGTCTGAATTTCACCTATAGACTTCATCCATGTCATTTATTTATGGCATCAAGAAAATCCAAGGAATCCAGCTGACTAAGATCCAAAGACTTTCTATTACCTGCCACCCCAGCCAATTGTAGACTGTGATTTATATGATGCGTAACTCATCTAATGTCACTCCTACAATCCACCGGCAAATTCTGCTCTGACGAGTAGCGAGTGGCTTCTACAGAACTCTGGCACGTCCTTGGATTTGCCCGTTCTCTGGATAAACAAGCGAGGGGCCTATTTCGGCACATCCTTTGAAATGAACTTGTGTCTCTCTTCAGGGCGATCAGCTTCACTTCTCATTCCGCAGTCTTTTATGCTCTGTTTATCTATTTCCGCTCCCCTTTCAATCAGAAAAGCTTTTTACTCCTCTTGGAGGGTGAAGATGAGAGGTGGTAGAGGGATGTAACAACTAGTGATAAACAACTGAATGTTAATTAGATTAGAATGTTTATCACACGGCAGTGCAGTAATACAGGAGATTGTTTCAAACTGCTGTGTCCTGGACTTTGTGTGCAGTCTAAGCATGAAAGGGCCGAATGGTTGTCTTTTGTTCTTTCTTCTATAAATACTACAATTAAGAATGTTTTGAGTGGAAATTCTAATTGTGGAAATTTCGCGTGGTTTATGAGCTTTACTAATGTATTAGTCCATAAGATAATAGTGGGCACTGGTTACATTACTGCAGGATGGACTGGGGTCCTTGGGTATGCATCATCTAAAGTTGTGAAATACAGCAAACTTACCTACCAGTGATGGGTGAAATGGATATCCTGTTTAGATTACATCTTTCAATAAAGAAACAACTTGTATTAAAAGCATTGGAGCACCTGTATTACAAATGTAAGGAATATTTACTCTGTTTTTGATATTATAGTATAATGTACTAGTGGCGCATGACATTGAATCGAAATTGGGACCTATCTGTGTTCTCCTTATACAATGTGAACTAATAAAAGATGTGGACTAGTCACTAGTGACCAGTTATCTGACATCGCGTCCTTATCACTATTCCTAATTCCCTGACCAATTTACTGAACATGTAGCTGCTCACAAGTACAGCAACGTGATTGATTCCAAGAATTGAACATTCAGGATTCAAGATTTTTATTTGACACATGCCGGAATGTACTGGCAGAGCTGCTGCAGTGTAGTGAAATGAATATTTACTGTGCAAGTTGCATCTATAACATATATTTATGAGTTTTATACATGAAAGCACCATAGTCACAAGTCCTTGAAATGTACACTATATGGATACAAGTGACATACCACATAATCGGTAAATTGAAGTGTTTCATTCAGACTCATTGCCGTAGGTGTATAAAATCAAGCACCTTGCCATGCAGTCAGATTTACAAACATTTGTGAAAGAATGGGTTGTGAAGGACTTAATGAATTTAAATGTGGTACGGTGATAGATTGCCAGCTTAGTTTGTGAAATTTCTTCCCTGCAAGGTAATCTACAGTCAGCTATATCATTGCAAAGTTTAGGAACAACAGAGTCTCAGTCACAAAAGTGGCATAGCACGGGGTGGCCGAGCAGACCTCCTCTGGCATTAACCCCAGCACAAAACTGTGTGCCAGGAACTTCATGGAATGGACTTCCATGATTGAGCAGCTGCATGCAAGTCTAACATCACCGAGCGCAATGCCAAGCGTTGGATGGGGGGGTGTAAAGCAACTGGACTCCGGACTCTGGAGCAGTGGAAACATGTTCTGTGGAGTTACGAATCACACTTTTCTGTCTGGCAGTCTGATGGGCGAGTCTGGGTCTGGTGGATGCCAGGAGAACATTACCTGTGACTGCATTGTGCCAGCTGTAAAGTTTGGTGGGGAAGGAAATGGTATGGGGTTGTTTTTCAGGGTTAGGGCTGGGCTTCTTAATTCCAGTGAAGGGAACTCTTAATGCTTCAGGATACCAAGAGATTTTGGAGAATTCTATGCTTCCAACTTTGTGGGAACAGTTTAGGGAAGATCCTATTCTGTTCCAGCATGACTGTCCTCCAGTGCACAAACCAAGGTCCTTAGAGACATGGTTGGGTGAGCCTGGTGTGGAAGAACTTGCCTGGCCTATACAGAGCCCTGACCCATCAAACACCTTCGGGATCAACTACAATGGAGATTGCGAGCCAGGCCTTCACAAACAACATCGGTGCCTGACCGCACAAATGCACTTCTGAACGAATGGGCAAAAATTCCCAAAGGCACACTCCAAAATCTTGTGGAAAGCCTTCCCAGAGGGGGGACCAGCTCCAAATTGGTGCCTGGGATGGGATGTCGAAAAAGTTCCTGTAGGTATAATGGATAGGTCTCCCAGTACTTTTGTCCACATAGTTATGCCTGTTAAGGTGGGATCATGGATGTAGTCCCTTGGTTATCTTCTGTTGGTTGTTTTAGAGTATAAATAAAGTCTCAAATAGCAGTTTTTTTTTTTCAGGGTTGTAGCAATGAATGTCTTTCAGTGAACTCTACACCTACAGAATTTTAATAAGCATGACCGTTTTTTTTGTGGAAGATTAAGTTTGTGCAGAACATATGCATGTTTATTTTTTAATTTTTAGTATATATATACTGCACAAAATGGGTACTTGACATTTAAAAATAATTCCGTATTATGTTTTTGACATAACCGAGACATCTGTCCGGCCACCTCTGGCAGGACGTTGATCTCGCCGGCTTACACAAGCTGTCTGACATTTTGTCCTTGTTCTTGGTCCCCAGCACCACTCGCCAATCCAATTTGAGCTTGTCAATAAATCTTAAGCCCTTGTAGTGTACTTTTGTAAGAGGACAAGAGCCCGGCGTTCTTACTGATGTCTTTACTCTCCATGAAGTAAAACGCAGCGTGCAACAGCTGTGAAAACACCGTCTGGCCTGCACCTCTGTGGCCTTATCTCTCTCTCCTCACTGCAAGGCAGCTGTGTCTCCTGTAGTTGCCATGGAGACCTGCTAGGCAGCTGGGCTACTCCATCCGCTATGTTCCCGAGTCAAACCCCCTTTTATGGGCTGTGGGGAATTTAAGGCTCCTCACTTTTTGAGACCCGTGTCCTTGTGTCAGCAGTTACTTCTGTGGACGGTGGCATCTCGCCTTCGTTTCCAGGGGCTTAAACTGGCCCATCTGACTTTGTCGCGGTTTTAACGTGAGGGTTCTGTTGCCCTACAGGACAACGAGTGGTCGCCATGGAAACAGAATTGTTGGTGCAGTAATTGCAATTCCTCAGCTGCGAAGCTAAATAGACCCCCAGGATACTTTCAGGGAAAACTGTCTGTAATGTTTCTGAAAAAATGTCCATTATGACTTTCTCTCGAGCGATAATGGCCCTCTAATGAATATTTAAATAATTTAGTAATGTATTCATTTGCGTTTTGGAAAAAGAAATATGGCTGGCCTCAGTGCAAAGGTCTGGTTCGTGTAGATGGGGCTTATAGCTTCAGTGTGGGTCTGATTTCCTAATGCTAATCATCGAGGCATGGAGCCATACTCCCCCACAGGAATGTTCTTCACTAGAGAAATCAACGGATGATCCATCAGCTTTGCGCACAGTATTTATCAGGGACAAGGTTGTAAAATGGCTGACTTTAGTTCCACCTCCAGAGGTCCTTGGTGTTGCGATTTACTGGTGATGGTTTCTGTGGTGGTGGTGATAAAGATGGTGATGATGGTGGTGGTGCCCATTTCATGAATCTATTACATTAGTAGGGGTGGTGCACTGATGTCCTGGCTACAGTTGCCCACTGTGACCCTTTCAAATCTGGCCTCCATGAGGATCGGAGTGAAGAGCCAGCCAGTCCCTGGAACATCTAGGGTTAAGGACCTTGCTCTAGGATTAAATGGTAACATCACTCTGGCGACTACTGAATTCAAACCAGCAACCTTCCAGTCATAGACAAGTCATAAGCTGCCGAGCCACACACCATCCCATAATATCTTACCTTAAAGGTGTTACAGGTAGGCCCTGCCCCAGAGTCAAACCTTCAGGGTATGAGTTCAAGTCCTTAACCATAAAAATGGGTCAATAAAGAAGGGCTATTTTAGACTTGAATGGTTTCACATTAATATCACATGTTATGTAAATGTAGGTATAAATCAAAATGCTGGAAATCTAAAGAATCCTGTGGTTTTGTACAGTTCAAGGGTCAGAATGTATAAGAACAAGTCATAGGGGTTGCTTGCGTTCCTAGTGCATAAAATCAGCATGTTAACCTTCAGAACCCTAAGATTGTCGATAGTCCACCTCTTCACCCTGAAGTGTTCCTCCCAGAAGCCCCTGGAGATCCTTAAAATCTGAGCGGGGCTTCGCTCTGTACGTCCGCAAATGGTTGTGCAACAATTTAAAGTATGTAGTAGAAAAACAGATTAGTTTCCTGCTTTGTGCAAAGTGCAGCCAGAATATGTCTGTAACGGCCCAAAGCAACAGGACTCATTCCCGTTACTATTAACTTCCCATCATTGTTAAGATTTTTTTTTTTGGCTCATCTTTATAATATTTGCTTAAATTCTTCAGCAGAATGCAGTTAGTATTTGCCAGCGTTCTCGTGATGATTAGCATTAGTTTTTTTACCGCCTACAGCTGCAGGGCCGTAAACAGAGCCGTTAAAATAACGTCATTCTTCCTGTGTTTCTGATACATCTTGCCAAAATTCAAAACAGATTAGACGATAATAATGTGGCAGTTATATAATAATAACAAAAAATGTTGTACAGTAGTTTCATGGGTTCTGTTAAAAACTTTTGGGTTCTTACTAAAACTTGCAAAAGTTTTTTGAAGAGTAAACCACTTAGCAGATTTGGTATAATGGGAAATAATGCATACTGCCCCCTTCTGGTCGGGGGGGGGGAGTGGTCACTGCATAAGGGAGCTCTGCAGCAATGTTCTCCTGAACTTGCAGCGTGTTGCTGCCTATCTGGACACTTCCCTTCACATAGTACTTTCTTAGCCAGGGGCCTCCACATCACGGGGCCCCAGGGCAGCCCCGGGCCACGGCTGAACCTATCAGGGCCCCTCATCACATGACATTACGTATGGCAGATGTCTGCCACAGTTATGATCCAACGCTGGTTCCAAACCTTTTACCACTCCCAGAGCTTTGGCCCCAAAAGATCAACTGACTGTGTCCATTCACTGGCCGCAGGGTGCCCTTTCTGGGAGTGGCGCAAAGTTTCCCTGTATGTTATTAAGGTAATACCCAACTGTTCTAGTAATCGAATAACCTGCCTCCATTCAGCAGGGGAAAATGATGCAACACCTCCGATGGTGCAGGCAGTAACAGTCGCCCTGCGCCTCAGTGGAATGGGCTGATGGGAACTTTATGATTTTTGTTAATGTTATAACTATATGACTTATTAAACACACCCATGTCTTGCTTTAATTGTTTCTCTTTTACCATGTACATTTAGAATTTGCACAATTTAGTTATTCTGACTCTTGTTTAAACACATGGGTTTTTAATATAATTTTCTTCCCAGACCAGTCATTAAAAGTTATGCAAACACAGCTGCAAATATGAGCGAATTCCACCAGGTAGATTGAACTGTGCAGAAAGGGTTATTTTTGGACCGTCTTTTGACTGTTTTTGTGTAAATCTGACTTTAGCGAGGCTACAGAGATCGCATTGGCCACAGGCACACAGCACTGCTGGGCTCAGTCCACCGTCCTGTATGCAGCGCGTTTGCAAGCTGTATAGGGCATACTTTAAGAATGTGGGCTGGAGGGGTTAATTTCACTAGTTCCTGGGAATGCTGGGTGGACTGAGCGTGCAGTAAGCACCTCTGCCTGCATGTGCTTAGTTTAATGTATGGCAAATGAAGCTTAATTTAATTTGTTACATTTCAGTTTGATTCAATTTTGTTTTATTTCATTTCATTTCAATTAATCCATGTTACTATGGTATAGTGTACTCTGTATTTCTGTCATAATATATCATAACATAATACCTTAACATTTAATTACTGGTAATCACTTTTTTATCCAAAGCAACAAATGCATACTTGTATGTAATGTATAGCTGATTATTTCAGTGGAGTCACCCAATGTGCTCCCATAGAGCTTTTCCCCGAAGCTAAACTGATAACCTTCTGGTTAATGTGCATAACCAGTACTCTGACTACCTTCTGATTGCCTGATTCACCCATTTCATGCTGCTTACCCAGCAGAGGTCTAGATTACATGATGGTTAAGGCGCTTGTGTTTATTTCTGCATTACTAATGGGACCTGCCTCACAGTCCTCTGGCGAGTTTGGCTCTAAGGCCGTTGAGTGACGGTGGTGCCGTCTCGGGTGAGAGGAACTTGCAAATGACGCCAGCCACTGCTCCCCCCGCTGGGCGCGGTGTTTCGGACCTCAGCGGAGGAGCCAGCCCACCGTCTGACGCTGCCTAGACTTGAGAGAGTGCCCACCTTCCCTCCCGTGCAAACCGCAGTGAGCTGGCACACTCCCTTTCCAGCCAAGCATGGCTTTTCCACAGTGGCACCAGCCAGCAGGGGGCAGACTGGTCCGTATCCCCATCCCTCAGCCCAAGCGTCTCCCTCAGTGATTATGACATCAGTTGTCTATTATTAAAATAGCCACATTGCCGTTGGGTGCTTGAGTAAGGCCCTTAACTGTCCACAAAATGCTCCAGGGCATCGGGTAGTTGGCCTGACCCTGCACTCAGACCCCTAGCCTCACTCTCACCTGTGTGTGTGTGCGTGTGTGTGTGTGTGCGTGTGTAGATATATACGTATATGTGCATGGGGTATGTGAAAAGAGGCATTCTGATGTAATTGATGGATGGCTTCATATCATTATCGTTTTTGATTAATTCAGTACATGTTTGTGATTCTGCAGCCCTAGGTCTCACTGATTTAGCAGTTCATTTCTATTGGCTTTTCCGAATATCATTACCCTAATGGACAACTATGTAAAAAGTCACTGATTATCGGTGACATACTGTTTCAACATTCAGCTTAACCGGCCAAGGTCAGCGGGCCATGGGGTTGTGGGAGGGGCTAATGTGGGAGGGGCTAATGTGGGAGGGGCTAACTCCGTGGCGGGCCGTTTCGCTTGCTGTGGAATGTGCAGCCGATGTGCACTTAAGCCCCCGGCTCAAGGTTAGGAAGAGCCCGGCAAAGCTGAGAGCTCGGGGGAATGCCGGGGGAATGGAGTGACGTGGGAGGAACTGCGTGGCACAAAGACGCAGTGTTACACTTAAGGAGGTAATGGGCGGGATCCGCAACTTGCGGTGGGAAACCTGTCAGCTTTAGGCCCAAAATTGGTTCCGCATTTATTGCGTCACATTTAACACCCCTGCAGCCTCTGTTTGATGTTTGCGTGCTAAAGTCAAAGTGATGAACATTTATTAACCTGACTTTCCATGTGCTGATTGAACAACGTCGCACATTAAAGTTAACGTTGTTACTTTATCTGTGCTTGATGTCGTTTATTTCGGTGGTGAAGTTGAGGCAGACCGAGGGGATTATAAGACAATTTTTTGTTTTGACTTTTTTGGGAGGTTGGGTTATCTAAGGAGTTTTGTGATGGGATTAGTTGAAGAGCAAATTTTATATTTTCGAGAATTTTCTGTGGACTTAGTGAGTTTTGGTACTTTAACAAAAGTTCATCGTTGGACTTAATCAGGACTGACTGGGTTTTGGGTCCTGGTAGTGTGACATATGATGAGGAAGCCTGACTCAAAAACGACAAAATACTAAATTTCCTCTTCAATTCTGCTGTGAGGCTCTGTGAGCTGTGTGTGTCTGATGCAGATTGTTCCCTGTCTTTTGCCATTTTAAGATCCTCACATCAAAGTCTGCGGCAAGAAGGACAACGTGAAGGAGGCGAAGGAGAAGATCATGTCTGTCCTGGACACAAAAGTAAGCGTGTGTGTGTCCCCATCACTACACAG
>JAODKL010000041.1:10273254-10291907 GCA_026780765.1 Petrocephalus schoutedeni
GGGGGGGGGGGGGGGGGGGGGGGGGGGGGGGGGGGGGGGGGGGGGGGGGGGGGCGCACGTGGTCTGTGTGACGGGTGTGTATTGTGAGCTTCATCCACTACTCTGAGTCGAAAATGTTGCTACTCACATGAAGCGTTTAAGAACTGCACAGGAAACTCTCTGTGTTGGCTAACTATAAAATAAATAGTTTGTCTCTGAGCCAATGCTCTTGTAAATTATGAGTAAAGTATGAGAAAAACAAAAAAAAACACAGAAGTGTGCTTAAGCAAAAAAAAAAAAAGCTCCATGAGTGTGTGTGTATGTGTTTGCCTACATTTATACTTAACTTGGCTGGTACAATTAATATTTTTTTTTATTTACCTATTCCTCCTCAAAACGTTCCAGTACAATAAGAACACCAGAGTGAAAAATTCTCAATAATTTACCATTTCACAGCTGCGAAAACATATACTCCAAAAGAGCGTACTTCAAACGGCATGTTTTTAACTAAGATGAATAATTAAATTGAAAACCTAAACCCCTGACAGCTGTTAAATTGCAGTGTCTCAAATGACTGGCTGGCTGGATGTGCCAGTGCCTCAAATGACTGGCTGGCTGGATGTGCAGTGCCTCAAATGACTGGCTGGCTGGATGTGCAGTGTGAACTCGGGGACAGATCATAGAAATGCCAGCGATGACTTTTCCAAAGTCGTGCCGCCGTTTTTAGGAAAGATCCAGATGGTTCATAACAACTGGGTCCCACTGTGTAAGTTCTTGGTCAGAATCCACAAGACCTTTAACCCCAAAAAGCACTCCAGGGCCACCAGACAAGTGGAACATCCCTGTGCTCCAGCCCCAAGATTCACTCTCAACTGTGTGTGTGTGTGTGTGTGTGTGGGTTTGCATAGATCACATTTGAGGACCAAAATGTCCCAAAAGTGTGGTAAAACCTGAAATTTCCCTACTTTTGGGGACATCGTTTCAGGTCCCCATTTGGATGACATAAATTTTCTAAAAATCTGTGAATGCAATCAAAAAACTAAAAATTCCAAAAGTCTTGAATTTAGGTTGGTTACTTATGGTTAAGGTTAGGTCTGGGTAGGGGTTAAGGGTGTCGTGATTGGGATTAGGGTTTTTCCCATACAGATGATTGTAGATAGATATGTGAGTCTGTGTGTGTCTCAAAGGAGAGCACAATGGGAAATGCAAAAAGCATTCCAGAGTACTCCTGCAATGGCAAATAAAGGATCATTTAATTTCATTTTTCATTTCATATGCGCTCATGGCAGCTTCATGGAGACCCGCTGACCTCCTTGTCCCGTCTTTTCCCTTTATAGAGCAACCGTGTGACCCTGAAGATGGACGTGTCACACACGGAGCACTCCCACGTCATCGGTAAGGGTGGCAGCAACATCAAGAAAGTCATGGAGGACACTGGATGCCACATCCACTTCCCCGACTCCAACCGCAACAACCAGGCGGAGAAAAGCAATCAGGTTGGTGTTCAGCCTAGGGAATTATGGGGAATTATGTGTCTGCGCATGTATATCTGCATACATACATCCGCAAAATTTTTGATTCCTACATATATAAACATTGCAAAAAATTAATCGATTTAAGTTTGTCACCTGGTCATTTCACGTATTCTGTATATTGCAGCTGTCCTGTCTTGTTCATTGAAAGTATTATGAATGCAATACTTTATGACATTATAATGCAATCACAGAACATTTTTAAACAATACTTACATATTATAAATGCATTATGAAGGTGCGCATAATGTCCTATGAATGCATAATGAATGCATTATTAATGTGCAGTCAATGTAAAGCCTTGCCCAAAATTTGTTTCTGGAGAGCATCTAGACAGCTAGAACAAAGCTGAACGATGAACACTGAGCAATAAAATCTGGATCAACAAAAAAATAAACAATACACAACAGCACACAGTAATGACAAGTAGTGCAAGTAGGTACAAGTATATTTACTAATAAAAAAATGAATAGGTAAGTTTGCAGATGGGATGTTTAACTTCAAAGCGTAATTGTTTTTGTTCTTAACATTTTAGCCCGGCACTCCGAGTATTTAGAAAACGCTGCGATATCTGCATGTAGACAGCGGGGGAGGACAATCTGTACCCCAGCCAGGCTGCTTAGCGGGATGTAGAGCAACACAAGTGGTGTTTCAAGCTTTGATTAAGTGGTGAACATTCATATCAAGGAATGTCTGGAACTTATATGTCCTGCACCCCCTTCGGCCGAAGGAGAGCTAGCATACAAGCTAGTGGCAGCCCTGACGGACAAAGCAAAATGCTTAGAGCGAAACAGATAAAGAGATGGTTGGTACCAGTCAGTCCTACTACACCAGCAAAGTCAAAAAAAGAACTTTTTGTACTTAAGCCTGATGATAAGAAGTTGGCTTGGACCATTTCCAGTGAAGCCAGTGTGTAATTTTTATGATTTCATTTGGAAGGTCGCATGAAAATAGGATGGTTAGTAAGGACTAAAGACTGAATAATATTCATAAAAGGGCTTTCATGTGCAAGCGTCGTTATTCTTTGTCTTTTGACAGCTTCTGGTCATGCTGCCATTTTGCTCATAGATAAAATGTCGTAATGTGGCAGAAATGCTTCTCTCCTGCCACGCATTGATCTATCGCCTCGCACACAATACATGCTGGAAATGGATGGGGGCGCCTCAGAGATCGAACAACCATGTCGCTCTGTGGCCGCAGCCGATCCACTATTGAAAAACGCCAAAGCTGGAAGCGTACCGACTGGCCTTTGTGTAATCGGTAACTTGTTTCAGGTGTATATAGTTGAGAAAGAATTGCGATAGAAAGGAAATGGAAGAAAGTATTTTAAAATGATGATGCTGTCAGTCACAGTGTGTGTCCCCACCTGTGTGTGTACTGTGTGGTGTTTGTGTGTGGAATACTTGTTGTACAGGGTAATATGCATGTGTGTGTATTTACATAAGGAATACTATGATTGAGAGGATACTGTGTGTGTGTGTGGGTTTACATAGATTGCATGGGGTTTGCAATTTCCCTACTTTTGGGGACATCTTTTCAGGTACCCATTTGGATAACCTCAATTTTTAAAAAAATCAGTGAATGCAATCAAAAAACTAAAAATGCCAAAAGTCTTGTATTTTGGTTGGTTATTTGTGGTTAAGGTTCGGGCTGGGTAGGGGTTAATGGTGTCGTGATTGGGATTAGGGTTTTTCCCATAGAAATGAATGGTACGCGAGTGTGTGTGTGTCTGTGTGCATGTGTGTGTGTTTGTACAGGTTTTGCAATACTTGTGAGTACCAAGGAACCTCTCAAGTATAGCAAATCCTCAAAAGACGTGACTAGTGAGGTAATTTTTTTTGGTCCTCACTATTTCTGACTTAATTTAGTAAAAATCTGTGAATGCCAAAAGTCTTGTATTTTATTTGGTTAGATGTGGTTAAGGTTAGGGCTGGGTAGGGGTAGGTCGTGATTGGGATTAGGGTTTTTCCCATAGGAATGAATGGACAGTCTGAATGGACAGATAGGAATACAAACACATGTTTGTGTGCATGACTGTGTGTGTATGTGTGTTTGTGTGTGAGTGTGTGTGTGTGTGTGTGTGTGTATGTGTGTTTGTGTGTGAGTACGTGTGCGTGCGTGTGTACTGTGTATGTGTGTGTGTTTGTACGTGTGTGTGTGTGGTATTATATAAGGGTTACAGTGGTGGTAGAGAATACTGAGCTTGTGTGTGTATGTGTGTGTGTGTGTGTCAGAGAGAGAGAGGGGGAGTTTATGAAATTCATTTCCCGTTCCTTCTCCACAGGTGTCCATAGCAGGCCAGCCAGGAGGTGTGGAAGCCGCCAGGTCCAGGATCAGGGTAATAAGCTCCCTCCCGTCTCCACAAAAGGCCTACCGCATGCAGGCCTACCGCGTGCAGGCCTACCACGTGCAGATTTGTCAAGACACTATCATCCGCTGGCCACTTTCTAGAGATGTCTCAGGTCAGCAGGCCAGCAGGTCAGCAGCAGTCTCTGAGGCGACCAGGGGTGGTGGGGTTATCTCCTAGGGGTTACCCCACAGGAGCTGGACGTTTGTTATTTATATGCCGTTTCCCCGGTCACGACTCCCGGTCTGGCATCACTGTGGTTACGGTGCTCTGCCATCGCTGTGCTACCGGTGTAAACGATGCTCATTTGGCAGTAATCAGTCATCTGGTCTATTAGTGTCCAGCTCTTGTCTATGGGCTCCCAGTGTGGAGGCTTCTGGGAAGCAGTAAATTTGAAAAGGCTCGGATTCCCATAAGTAATGATTTACTCAGTATTTCTCCCTTTTTAGTGATTGTGGTTTAAAAAAAAAAAAAGGGCACACATCAACCGTACTTGTTTTCTCAGCATCTACTTGAAATTCAGCTAATCAAACTGAGTCAAATTCGGGGAACATTGTTCGGTCTGAGCTTAAAGGCGAAGTGTATTTGACATTCGAGTCAACCTTGTAAAGTTCTCCGGCTGAGACGGAGCCCGGGATCCCAACGGTATTCATTTGATGGGGAACACATGGCGCCGATCGGAGGAGCCGTTTAAAAACAATATGAGCCGAAGAGTCATGGTATCCCGGGTCGGGTGGGCGTCGCCCTCCGCTCTTCCGCCGCTCGGCTCCATCCAGACGCTCCTAGTGTTTCACCGGCACCAGAACTCCTAACACGTGCTTCCTCTCCAAGGGGACCAAGAAAAACAAGGCACCGCACACCCCGCAATTCCCTGTATTTGCACAGGCTACGAAGACGTAATTAGCTCTGCCCTTTTTACCCGAAAGTACAGGGGGAGCCCCCGACTACTACTCTGTTGTTTATGAAGTGATTTGTAAAATAAGCCCCGAAAACCACACCGTCTCACCCTCTGTCCAAAACGCACAGAGCGGCATGGCTCTAAGGCTCCTCCCCCGTTCTGCGCTAGCCCCGCCTACAGCCTCCATTTTCACTTTTATGGGAGCGCGCGCTGGGACACATTCCTTCGCCCCCACGTGGTCCCCATCGTGAGCTCTGCAGGACCAGTAATCAAACACGGTGTATTTCCAAAAAAAAAAAAGACCCAGAAAACACTGAGCCTCGTTTTCAGCTCCTTCATGTCTTGTGTATTCGCCTTCAAGTGAGCGACCCCAAGAGTTAATGACCCTTATGAATCAAAGAACATTTACCGGAGTTTCTGAGAAACTGGGTTTGACTTGGTGTCGACGGTTTGCGCCGGCGGCAGTGAGGATCGCCCCCCTTGAGCACACTGCCTGCACGTGTGATAAATGTGCTTTTACAAGGAAAAGATTCAGCCCGTGCACCAAGCGGGCACTCTGAGGCCTCGCTCCTCGTTGGGTATCCGTGAATTTCCGCTTTGCCTCTGCTCACGAACACATGTGGTTACCACCTTCCCCCACACCCAGGAGAGTAAGCTGAACCATGAGGTTTTTTTTATAGGGTTTTTTTTCTTTTAAAGCTTGGCTTCAGCCATTCGGCTGGGTCCTTTTTTGGAAGAAGGCGCTCGCCTCGTCCCCCTTTGTCCAGGATCTTTAACAGTGACACCTAGTGGGTATATGAGGAAAGTATTCAACGGTTACTAGATACATATGTAAATACGTGAGCTCCACCCGTATAACTTGAGGAGGCCACGATAACACAAAATGCAAAACTGAAATTCATCGCTAACAGAGTCACTTCCATTGAGGTAATATATTACCTGTTAAATGCACATGTTACTTTGACAAGAGACCAGGGCATGCCGGGTTACCATGGAGACACAGGCACCACTCATTTTAACGTGCGCTACCTGCTCGCATTAATACGCTATTTCCCAGTATTTCCGCTCCCGCCCCTACATGCGATCACAGTGGTGTGGCAAAATGAGAAAAGTAACAGCACCTTCATGGTGACATTTAAAGGTACAGGGCAGCACTTTAAAGCTGCATTTGGCACTGTAGCCTCTTTCTAGGGGGTTTTTCAGGTTCTCCTGTCTCTATGGATTTCCTGTAGTATATGAAGCTGTGTGTCCTGTAAACTAACATTATTGCACTTTCAGTTAAGTCCAGAATCTTGCGATGTGCTGATTCTCCCGTTCACATATATTTTAAAAAATGTGCTTATAATGATACCCAATTTTCCCATTACACTGAGTAAAAACATGCTGGCATGTTCTCCATGTGTCTGAACTAAGATGCATATTGATGGTACAAGTCACACCTGATTCTTTCCCAGATTATAGGTTTAAAAATTAGCCACACATTCTGTTCAGGGTGATTTTCATTCCTTTGGCTTGAGTCAGAACGGGAAATATTCTGCTGGTCTAGTTAATATGTTGTGTATGTAAATTGGGGGAAGAAAAAAACCCTTTTTATACAACTTATTTCCTTAGTCGCTCAAGTGTAAAATAAGAAACAAGCGTTTAGGCCGCCTTTGCGAGAGGAGTCCAAACACATTGTGACGTTCCGCAACTAAATGTCTAGACTAGCAGAAGAGCAGAAGTTTAAGGTCGAAATTCCTTTGCAATTTTTCGCTAACTTTGCACTTTCGGGTGTTTCTTTTACGCAGCCATCTTGAAGGTGCTACAGAGAGCAGGGGGGAAAACCTCTGAAAAGGAAACTGCCTCTCAATTTGTACGCAGAGCATTAAAGTCGGTTTTCGGTGACTGCGGGAGAAACTGGGATACTATGTTTGTAGTGCACCTCCTAAAAATATGTTCAAACTACCATCTCCCCACGAATGTGAACATAAATGTAGGTTCTCGGACATGTGGGACTGATCACGGTTTAATTTTTGGTTACAGTAATTTATGTTGTTTACCATTTCTTGGCAGTGAGGTAACTAAGAGGTCCACATCGGCGTGCGAGCGGGCCGCTGTGCCTGAAATGTTCTGCGCGCTCAGCTTTTTGATTAACAGGTTTTTTTTTCTCCATCTCCGATGACTGACGTGGCATTAGTGATGGCTAACGCGATGTCATTTCCTTGTGCAAACCGTACATAGTGTTTGTCCCAGATTATAGCGCACACACGTGGGTGCTGTTCTCGCTTGATCACATGCAGCCACGTCGGGTGAGGGACGTCTCTGGTGCGATTACTGAGCTCTGCTGGCTGGATGGGCTCCGTGAGCGAGCTGCCGGGCTCTTCCTGATCTATCCAGGTCCAATAATAATAAACCCCAAAAAAAAAAACGGGCAGGGCAGCACTCATGGCTTCTGGGTCCAAACCTGCATTTAATGATCATCTCTAGCTACAGACAGATTTACACCTTTGACAGATTTAGCTACTCACCTGCCTGCCAGCAAACCAACAAATTACTGGTTGGAGGTCATTTATAATTCACAGCTGTTTTAAATGTTACACAGGACTCATGCTTACAGCTGGACTTTAAAAAGACCTGCAGTGACGTTCATTGCACATTAAACAGTTGACGTTAATGTTGATTGCTGACAGATGTCGTCAGTATGGTTCCCGCTTCCTGAGATGATTCAAGGTGATGATTTAAGGTGTGAGTCACAAGCTGATTAAGGGGTCTTGGGGGCTGATTCCTGCGAGTATTTCCGCTGCCCAGGAGCTGCTTCCCCTGGTGCTGATGTTTGAGCTGCCCATGATGGTCCAGCTGAACCCGGACCCCAGCTCGCCAGCCATCCAACACATCTCGCAGACCTACAGCATCTCTGTGTCCTTCAAGCAGCGTTCCAGGCTCTACGGCGCCACCGGGGTGGTCAGAGGCTCACAGAACAACGCCGCAGCGGTCAAGGTGCGTCCCGGCCATTTCCATCCACGTGCAAAACCAGGAAAGGGGTCTGCTTTAGATCACCTCCCCGCCCCATCATCTGTATCATATGGATGATCCAGATGGATGGATAGATGGATGTTTGGTTTGTAGAGGATTGTGTTTGAGGGTGAAAATGGGCTCACAGCCTACAATCATTCTTGTAAATGACTAGTTCTAGGGTCTCTACCCGCCACCCCCACCCCCCCACCCCCGCCCGCGCCTTTGGCCCGGCTGCTGCTGACAGCGGGGGAGGCCATAGCCGCTCGTGGTTTTGCAGTATGCTCGGTATGTGGGGAGAGCCAGGGCGGGACGGCAGACGCCAAGGCAGCCTCAGCGGTGGCGAAGGGGGAGCTCCTGCTTCTCGTGTGTTTCGGGAGGGGGAGCAGAGTCAGTCTAAGGGGCTTGGGCACACCGGGGACTCGGCGCGTCCAACTGCAGCCCAAATCGCCAGGGTTCCTCCTCGGCTTCCTCCGAGCCCAAAAACGCTTAGCGATGTGACGTTCTGGAGGTCCCTTTTGACACGCCTGCGGAATCCTATGAGTAACACGTCTCCATGGGAACCCCCGGTCTGTCTCATCCATTGGGGCCAGGATCAAAGGCTGTGGTTCTGTGCCATTGAGTTGCTTTTCTCCCAATGTCAGTTAAGTTTTTTGCATCCCCATTTGTAATCGTATTTATTTACGTGTTTCCTGGCAATTTTGTGTTTTTGTGTTTAAAAAGGACATGGAGAGTAAGATTTTCATTGCATAGTGGATCTGACTTGGCTTATGGCAAATAGAGGGTCAATCTCGATGACCTCGATCTTGACGATCTTGCTTCCAGAGGGGCACGGCTTTGCTGCTGGAGCACCTGGCCGGCAGCCTGGCCAGCGCCATCTCGGTGAGCACCCAGCTGGACATCGCGCCCCAGCACCACCTCTTCATGATGGGCCGCAACGGCAGCAACGTCAAGCACATCATGCAGAAGACGGGGGCCCAGATCCACTTCCCCGACCCCAACAGCCCCCAGAAGAGGTCCACTGTCTACCTCCAGGGCACCATAGACTCGGTCTGCCTGGCGCGGCAGTACCTCATGGTAAAGGCTCTCTCATGCTGCCCCCGAAGCCATAACAGAGCCCTGCAATCCTCTGCTGAATCCTTTGTCTTACGCGGTCCACCTCCAAACAGACATGCTCCAAGCCAAAAACACTGGAAACTTTCGGAAGGGGGGGCGGGTAGGTGGGGGGAGAGAGAAACAAAAAAAAAGATATACTGTGTAAACACAGGATCTTCGTCTGGGACACACAAGTTGAGAACATTCTCTGTGCTGTATGAAAACAAAGTAATTACGTTGTGGAGATTGCTTACTTCCCCACAGTTATTTATTCCTCACCCAGAAAGCGACCGTCCCGCGATCCCGGGGGCCAGTAGAGATCGTTTCGTCTCTCCATAGCTTTCATCCCACCACCACAAGCAGAATCCTGTGGCGAATTAGTATTCTGATGTGAATAAGGGAGACCCGGGTCATTCCGCTCGGCCCAAGAGCGATGCGCTGGCGGATCGGAGGGTAGCGTGTCCCGACGCGGTCGCGGAGATCGCCGAGGTTGCAGCCCCGCGAGTGGCGTTGCCGCGGTGACATATTCCGAAGCCAGAGATAGGGGAAAAAAAAAAAACGGGCGTACCGTGAGTGCCAAAGAGAAATGGCGGTGGGGGTGGGTCCACCCGAACGTGATTAACTGCATTCTGGCCCATACCGCACAAAATGATTGATTATTGCGGCACAGCTCGTGGTCAGCCATGCAGCGGGGTGGGGGTGGGGGGGGGGGGTAACCGGGGAAGCTAGGGCCCGAGTATGAAGCGGGCCGTGAGCTTCACATGCATGTCTGCATCCCCTCACAGGGCTGTCTGCCGCTGGTGCTGATGTTCGACATCAAGGAGGACGTGGAAGTGGATCCCCAGTGCATCACATCCCTGATGGAGCAGCTTGACGTTTTCATCAGCATCAAACCCAAACCCAAGCAGCCCAGCAAGGTAACGCCCCCCAGACCCCCACCCCAAAGCCGCAGTCACGCGCGGAACTGGAAGCCGGCATCCTGGCGATGATTACACCGCTGTCCATGTGGCGGGGTTGTTGCTTTTTGGCGCTAATTCCGCGAGCCTCAGGCAGCGGTAACCAGTTAGACGCATCACTGGCGGGAGCGGGGCGGCTCTGGGTGTGTGACTACAGCGGCTGATTCAAGGCCCAAGGGGGCCTCGGCTGTTATGCGAGGTACTTAACCTCGTCGAATATGAGAACGGCAATGAAAACTGCCCTATTTGTGCTAGGACATCCAGGAAAATGAGGACCATAATAATAAAAAATACTTTGTGTAGTTTATTGATATAACTTACATGTTTAGTGAATTATCTAGAGAAGCAGGAAATCACAAGCCCTATTTATTTTGTATGTGAACCAAATCTACGTTGCAAATGTAAATTATCTCCTTTACGCTTTACAATTAAATTGGTTCCATTGTGATTCAAAAGAGAGGATGAAAATCACTGTTTAAGGTTAAACATTTGCATTTTGTTATGCTTCTGTTCCTCACAGATGCCCTGCAGGTATTTATGGTGGTTAATTGCGTTGTCGGGGGTGTGCGTCTGTGGGCTGTTTGGCAGTCAGTACATCTTTCCACCTTTATCCCAAAAGACCGTTCCATGGAGCAGTGGGACGACGGAGAGCTTTGTCTCTGTTACAGCATCAGATGGGGGGTCCACTTTCCCGGGCGCTCTCCTGCGGCCTCCATTAGGGAGCCTACCACGATGTTGCGAAGCAGTTCTGAGGCGGAGGAACTCGCGAGCTGGCCTTGCAAATGGCCCCTTTGCTTTAGTTTCCAAAATAACGACTGTTCAGAACTAGGATTCCCCAAATACGGTCCTGGAGGGCCAGCCTGCAGTCTGCACAGTCTGCAGATTTCCCTGCTCAAACATACCTTACTCAGCTCACCAGCTAATTGGCAGGTTTAGTAGGTAGCTGCAGGTGGAAGTAGGTAAGGAAATAGTCCAAGTACCCAAACAGTATCCAGTAAAAAATAATATTCAATAATAGGTCCAGTTTGAAGTTAAACCTGAGTCATTCAGCAGTTGAAAGCATATTTATATTCTCCACTTTGTTCAGCCCCATGGGGACATTGGGTAGTTTTCACATATCCCACCGGGCTCTTCATCAGAAACGCAGGCACATGCAGGCGAGTGCATGTTTTGGGCTCAGAGAGGAGGGGTAGCCAGTATTCAGCTCCCTGGAGCTACTGGGACTAAGGGCCTTGCTCAAGGGCCCAACGGTGACATCACTTTATCGTCCCCGGGCTGTGAACCAACAACCTTCCGATCGCAGGCACAGAGACCTAACCTGCAAAATCATACACGGTCCCTGCAGAGCTGCTAGGATGCCTAACCTTGTGTCTCTGTGTCTCCTCCACGGTGGCCCAGTCGGTGATTGTGAAAAGCGTGGAGAGGAACGCCCTGAGCATGTACGAGGCCAGGAAATTCCTGCTGGGCCTGGAGAACAACGGCGTGTCTGCTCTCCCCGGTGGAGGTGGCGGCTGTGTGGCCGGGAGCCCCCCTGCGGTCATCTGCCCCGTGGGCCTCGACATTCTGGCCTCAGCGGGCCTGGGGCTCAGTGGCCTGGGTGAGGAGGATGACTCTGACCGTGACCCTAATCCTGCAGCTGGTCTCCCAGGCGACCGGCTTCAGACTCCCGCCTCGTGTCTCTGTCGGCGTTTCACAGATGCCGTGCTTTAAATGCAACGGCTCGAGCCCGGCTAGAGCATGTGGCTCTGCTCCACTTCCCGGCCCCCGTGAACCCGCTGCCCCCTAGGCGATACGTGTGCTACCGAATCCACGGCCCCCTGTAACTGCGGTGGCCTCTTCCAGATTGCAGCTTGCTGCGCCAAAGCAATCTGGGCCTTATTTTTAGACTTAAATGTACATTTGCTGCCCGCAATCCAGAATCGAGTTTTATTTTTTGTGTATCTAACTGGGCGAATAGATGGAGCCAAAAGCTCAGAGCTGGTGACGATATTAATGTTCTCGGGGGGTTAAGATGACATCGCCATGTGTGTTCTTAAGGTCTCCTAGGTCCCACGGCTGCTTCTCTGAGCAGTAGCTCCGCCCCCAATACGCTGCTGAATGCCCTGAACAGCTCAGTGAGTCCCCTGCAGCCCCCCAGCACCGGAGGCCCCGCCCCCAGCCCGGTTTTGTGGCCCAGCTCGCTCGCCAGTCCATCCAGTGCTCCTGGTAAGAACGCCGTCATAGCGCCGGAGTCCTGGCGAGGCCGTGACCCCATCTCACATATGCCCAGCCTACCTGGAGACATGTCTGCACAGCAGAGGTGGGAAAATCCAGGTCCAAAGAATAATAATCCAGACCAGGATTTTGTTTCAACTAGTTGAGCTCTCTGTGACTGAGACTCTTAATGTTCAACTGGTTGGTTGAAACAAAATCCTGGTCTGTATTTGGATTACCCACCTCTGCTGCACAGTAAGGAGAGTGTAGCTGAGGGCAGCACAGGAACAGGAAGTCTCGTGCATTCACGCAGCCAGTAAAGACGCACGGGGAGGTCACATGCATTCACGCATCCAGTAAAGACGCACGGGGAGGTCACATGCATTCACGCAGCCAGTAAAGACGCACGGGGACGTCACATGCATTCACGCAGCCAGTAAAGACGCACGAGGAGGTCACATGCATTCACGCATCCAGTAAAGACGCACGGGGAGGTCACATGCATTCACGCAGCCAGTAAAGACGCACAGGGAGGTCACATGCATTCACGCAGCCAGTAAAGACACTGAGCTGGTTCTCTAAATGTACCCTAACAGGCCCTGTGTTTGTCTCAGGCTTCTCGTCGCCACTGATGATCCACCCGGCGACGCAGGCCACCCTCACAAGCATCCTCCTGTCCGGGGTTCAGGGCTATGCCCAGAGCACCCCCTCCCCGCCCCCGGGGCTGGCCCCCATAGAGGTCAACGGGGTCACCGACTGCGGCAAGTCGGCCGCCTCCCTCAACGGTCACGTGAAGGTACTCACATGGCTTCCCGCATTCCGCAGGCCTCGCGTATCGCTGCTGCTCCTATTGGTCTCCTTATTGTACCGCATCCAAGCGCTATTAACGCAAGTGCCCTGATTTCGGGCCAAGGTTGATTTCTTGAAAATGGGAAAGCTGGCAGTCGCCAGCTGTGCACAGAAAGGGAAAAGCCCTGAAGCGCACAGCTGGGCTAGTGTCAGCTCACTGTGGGGTTAAACCAGGTCACAGCTGGTCAAAGTCCATCAGTAGAGGGTCTAAACCAGGTCACAGTGGGCATATGTCCATCAATAGTGGGTCTAAACCAGCTCACAGTGGGCATACGTCCATCAGTAGAGGGTCTAAACCAGCTCACAGTGGGCATTTGTCCATCAATAGTGGGTCTAAACCAGCTCACAGTGGGCATACGTCCATCAGTAGAGGGTCTAAACCAGCTCACAGTGGGCATACGTCCATCAGTAGTAGGTCTAAACCAGGTCCTAGTGGGCATACGTCCATCAGTAGCGGGTCTAAATAAGAGTCGAACCATAGCGGGCCTAAACCAGCTCACAGTGAATATGAGCCGAACCAAACCAGCTCACAGTGGGTCTGTGAGTCCACTAGGCTGGTTAAACCATCTTGCAGTGAGCCTAAGTCTGATGGTAGTGTGGCTAAATCTGATAATATAGTTGATAAATCAGGTCATTATGGGGTTAATCCAGTTCAGATTAGGCCAAGGTTTGATCTTAGTGGACTTAAGCTACTTCACATTGAGCCGAAGTCTGTGGAGCTAAGTGAGATCATAGCAGGAGTAATGCACACAATGTCTCAGTATAATAAGAACATGTGTGTAACATGGTGGATATGACAACAAACAGGACATATATTAACAACTTCCTGCAATAGCTTTACCCATCAGGAGAAACAACTGAGCTTCCTGCAGTGCCATCAAACTTTCCGTTACTTAGGAATAATCAGATACAGTAATATAGTCAATATGGGCCAGGTTAAATCGATCACTGGCTGTTCCCCATTACACCTTTCATAGTAATGCTGTGTTTTCCTGCTACTCCTTTAATGACTCTCAGCCCTCGAGTCTCCTGGGAGAACCCCCCCCCCCCCCGCATTAGTAATGGCGTACCTGTTACAGGGGCTACAGCTGGTTTTGTCTTTGTTATATAAACTTTGCAATGCTCAGGGTGGTCACAAAAAAGGAATCGGCTCACCAGCCTGGGAATATTTTAGGGGTGAATTTTTCTCTTGAAGGATTCGTGGAGAGAAAATGCCCCCCCCCCTTTTTGTGTGCTATTATTCTGTTTGAGGTCATGATCATCTGACTCTCATCTTTGTCTCGAGAGCTTGGAAAAACAGAGAGGGGAGGGGAAGCCCCAAAGCCTGGCCGCGCTTCGCATCCGACAGCTCATTGCTGCGTTAACCCGTGCCTCTCTCCCTCCTTCCCGCCCGCCCGCCGGCGTTTGTGCTCAGCACCCGAGCTCGGTGTACAGCCGCATATCGGCCGCGTCGCTGGCCGAGAAGGTGCGAAGCAGCAACCACGGAGACTCTGTGAAGGATGCCGGTGGCCATTGTCCCGCTGAGTCTCTCTCGAGCAAGTCCAGCCCAGACGAAGGTACAGCCCCGTAAGAGAGAGCTAAGATTCTCTCCAAAGCTCTGCCTGGATGTCCAAGTGTTTATAAATGATCGCTGTTGGGTTGGGAGTGGCTGTTTTTTAATGCTTTGCCGGTTCAATGAGAACATCAGTCAGACGCGGCTCAGCTCCGCCATCCCATCCCGCCGAGCGCCGCTTGTTTGATTTGGCTCCGCTAGTGTTAGGTCATCAGATGTTCAGGCGAGGCGTTAATCAGGCGCGATGCTCGGAGAGCAGCCTGGCTAGGCAAGGTGGCCTACGCTAAATTCCTCCCCGCTGAGGCGAGGTCCCTGCCCTGCCCGGCTCTCGGCTTCCCGTCGCTGGTCGTCACGTGTTAGAAACCGGAAACAGCCACGCCCACTTTGCCTTCCAGGGTCCAATGACGCCTTCGTGGAGGTAGGCATGCCGAGGAGCCCCTCCCACTCGGCCAGCAGCAGCGAGCTCAAGCAGATGCTGTCGTCCTGCAAGACGCCGTCCGCCGGCAAGCGGCAAGCGGTGGAGCTCCTGCAGGGCACCAAGAACTCCCACCTTCAGTACGTCTCCCCGCTGCCATGTCGGTCAGGCCTGCCGCTCGTCAGCTAGAGGTTTACATTTGTGTTCCTTTTATTTAGCAGACAGTTTTGCCCAGAGTAAGGTTTTAGTCGGGCAAAGAGCACATTACAAACGTATGGCTGTCAGAGACGCGACTAGGCATAAGTGCAGCTAGTCTGCACTTCCAGTCAATGCCCGGGTTCAAGTGTAAGCAGTATAGGAGCAAAAGCTACACAGTATCTTCCAAGAAAAGCAAGAACCTAATAAGACGGTAATTCACATCAGCGGATAGTACTTTAAGAACATTCAGAGAAGTTAATGGAGGTATTGCTGGGTGTCATTTCAGGTCACATTATATATCCCAGAGTTTTGGGATCCTGCTGCTGCCAAAGCTGACCTTTGTTCTAGCCTTGCGTTTATTAATTACACCAACTGGACAAGTGAATATGACCAGCAACTGGCCCATATATAAGTCAGTTTAGATCATCGTTAGGCTGGGAACAGTTATTTGATTAACAGTATATAGTTAAAATGGTCAAAATCTAAATATTTTATTTTTATCATTATTCCCATCCATCCAACCATTTTCCAACCCGCTTATCTGAGCAGGGTCGCAGGCGGTCCGGAGCCTATCCCAGAAGCTACGGGCACGAGGCGGGGAACAACTCTGAATGGGGGGCCAGCCCATCGTGTTATATATAATACATATAGATCATTTAATTGTTTTTTCCACCAGCTGCATATTTTCCCATCATGCAGTCTGGGTTTGTTTGCCTGCTCAGCTGAAACTGATCACTGCCATACTCTTTACTGACCGTCCTACCAGTGAGCAGTGCCAGTAAATATCCGGCTGTACAAACAGGCGTTTATTAACATCAGTCAGCTTTGCAGCCATTTCCACATTAAGCTGCCCATTCCTCAAATAAACATAACAGAAGCGTAATGTCCATCCTCTCTCTTCCGGGGAGGTGGTCCTGCTTATCTTTGCTTCACTTTTTTTGTTGATCCCTTGGTACAATAATATTATCTGCATTTGTACACATAGAGCAAATGTATGGAAGGCTGCCAGCGCAGAGTCAGAAACCAGCAGGACTGTGAGTTAGGAGTTTGGGGGAGATTTGTTTGCCCGGCTAAGAGACAGGCTGACAGGTCTGAGGGAACGTTAAGAGGGTGCCTGAGAACTTGGGTGTGGTGCTGTCAGGCCAGCGTATTCCAGGTTGGCCATGAGCTCAGCACTGGGACTGCTTTTCCTTACCTCGCTGGTTCCAGTATGGCCCTTCCTGGCAGTTTCCAGTAAGAGGCCCGGAAAGTTCACTACTTGCTATATTTTCCAGCAAAGAGGCAGACGTTGCAATGGAATGGAAACAAACACGGGGTGATTGGCATGAAGGACTCCTAGACCTGTTTTGGTTGAGGAAGATCTGATGAAGATCTTTTTAGGGCTTACAGTTTGTTCCTGGATGACACATAAGATGGCGTGTGGCCATTCGGCCACACGAAGCAGGTCGCTAACATCCAGCGTAGGGCGTGTTCCCGCTCGAGGCTCTAACGTCTCATATCTCCACCAGCTCAGACTGCCTGCTCTCAGATTCAGACTCGAGTGCCTCTGAGGGCCCCGTGGCGGACAAGCGGGCCCCGGGCAGCGAGCGGGCAGCTGAGAGGGCGGCCCAGCAGAACTCCGAGAGGATTCGCTTGGCACCGCAAACCTCCTTTGCCAACATGCAGGTACTTGCCCTGAGCCAGGTTTCCCCTGAAGACCAAATTTTCAAAACTCACTTAATCCACAGGATACGTTTTTGGGGAAATTTCTGTCGACTTAGTGGAATTTAGTGTAAGACCTTCATTGGGTTACATGAGGACTGACTGAGTTTTGGGTCCCAGTTCTGTACCATATGATGAAGAAGCCTGACTTTGGGTCATTGGTGTTCTGATCTCAAAAGCAACGAAAAAGCAAGTGAGTTTTGGAAATTTGCCCATCCTTTGTGTGCTGTGAAAGACTGTTGCGAAGCATCTATCTGTTATTATTTTTAAAATACCCCCTCCATAACTGTTACATGAAAAACGGGCATTAGGTACATTACAAACAAGTCATTTTATTCATTGTTTTTGTCCTCCCCAGAAATGAAAGATTTAGGAATTTGTTATTAGTTTATAATCGGTTTATTTGGGTTTTTCTTGGTCTGTGGTAGCCATTTGTTGGAATGAAGTGAGAGTCGATGAATGACAATCGGCAAGCCTGCAAACGCAGGCGTGTGTGTGTGAGGAACATCCTGTCTCCGGAGCGTCTCCTCCGGGGAACCTCTGTTACATATTTTAGCTGTTTCTCTCATGACTTCATTCCCATCCGTACTGAGGAACACAGGCTCTTCACGCTTTGAGCTTTTACAGGCCGAAACGTCACCAGGGAATGAAGAAGAAAAAAAAAACGGACAGAATTGGAAGTATCAGAGATAAGGCTTTGTCTGAATCGCTCCGTGCAGGAAACAAGGGCCCTGACCAGGCTCTTTGCGTTGTGGAGACATCTCACTTTTTTATTTTTTTCTCAGGCATTTGACTATGAACAGAAAAAGCTGTTGGCAACGAAAGGTAGGAGGAGATTTCACAATTTCACAATTGACCCAGTGCTTCGAGCTCAGCATACTGTCTTTGTGTTAGCATCCTAAGAGGAATTTTCCTATAATGACCACTTTATTAAAATATCTAAACAGCTAACACGATTGGTAACAAATGATGATATCCACTGTGTTTAGTTTACTATGTTGGCTACAAATGGGGCAATACTACTGTCTCCAAAATGAGAGAATCTTGCTTGGCTTGCTTTGGTATGTGATTATCTCTCTATTTCTGATTTACAGTAAACACCAAGCCTATAATAAAAGATTTCCTAACTACTTACTTGTTGTGGCTTCTAGCTTTTTCACTGCCCTGAGTCAGCCAATGAGCTTGCTGATGAAAACCTATTATTTGACTACCCGGATCAAAGGTGTAGCCTGCGATGCCGGCAGAGATTTGCTCATTTGGCAGTTTTGCCACGCTGTACTCGCCAAGGGCTCGGCCCGCGTTACTTTGCATCTGCGATTTTATGTCTGGCTTCCTCAGATTGGATGGTTGTTTTCCTCTCAGCCATGCTGAAGAAGCCAGTGGTGACCGAGGTCCGGACCCCCACTAACACGTGGAGCGGACTCGGCTTCTCGAAATCCATGCCGGCCGAGACCATCAAGGAACTCCGGCGAGCCAACCATGTGGCCTACAAGCCGACCATGACCACCACCTATGAGGTTAACCGCCAGCTTTGGCTGTTACTGGTGTTAATCCGCCGCATTTCGCATAGCCTGACATTTTGTCCATTGCTCCTGATGCATGTTTATTTTATTTATGCAACCAATTAAAGTGAATATATTTCATTTAGAGGTAAAACACTGTAGGACGTCACTGTGCACATGCTGGCCCCGGACCTCATTGTGAAGGTACCCCCCCCCCATTGTTCCAGGGCTCCCCTCTGTCTCTCTCCCGGTCCAACAGCCGCGAGGGCATCGGCGGCGGCAGCGACTCCGACAACTGGAGGGAGAGGAACGGCGGAGGCGGCCTTCCGGGTCCTTCCGAGTTCTCCCCAGCCATCAGTCCCAAAAGGAAGCAGAATAAATCAGGTGGGCGGCGCGCCCCCCCCCCCCCCCCCCCCCCCCCCCCCCCCCCCCCCCCCCTCCCTCC
>JAODKL010000041.1:10292007-10307384 GCA_026780765.1 Petrocephalus schoutedeni
GCCCCCCCCCCCCCCCCCCCCCCAGTTTCTCTGCTTGCCGTCTGTGTAAATGTCGCCCCGCTTTCATCATGTCTGTCTGGGTGCCTGGCTGCCGACGTCTCTCCCGGCATGTCCTCTTTCCTACCTCCCTAAGCGCCCGCTTCCCTGTCTGCTGGCTCGTCTGTGTGACTGCCTGCCTGTCTTATCTCTCTCAGTCATATCTCCTTTGCCCGCCTGCTTGTCTGTCTGCCAGCCTGTCCATCCCTGTCTGCCTGTCTGCTTACCGGCATCATCAGAGACGGGCCACTCCCACCCACTCGGTCCACGGTACTGTCATTGTAACCTTAATGACACCTGTAAAATGGCACAGAATCGCAGCGAATTTATGAACTGAATTGCTGGGTTTTTGTGGACCCAGGGGGCTTCATTATGTCTGCTTGCTTTTAACTGGAAACATTTTTTTTTTATTAATTCACCTCTGAGCCATAAAAGAAACCCTGTCAGTAGGCTTTGGCTGGTCGACCTTTTCGGAACGCAGCATTATAATGCAGAAATGATCCTGCGGCGGTCTCTTAATAAAAGCTCTGCATGTGAAGCTGGTTCTCTCTGGGTGGAACCGCAGCCAGTGCTGAGACTGCTGCAGTCAGCAGACTGAGCTGGCGGAGGATGAAAGTCCAGCAAGCCGATACCTCAGTCCGCACGGGCGGTGGAGCTCTGAAATGCCACAGTCATAAATCCAGCTCTGTGCTCGTCTATTTTGCCTTGCAGTGGAGCACTATCTAAGCAGCAGTAACTACATGGACTGTATATCATCGATGACGGGCAGCAACGGGTGCAACCTCAACATCTCCTTCAAAGGCTCGGATCTCCCGGAGCTGTTCAGCAAGCTGGGATTGGGGAAGTACACTGATGTTTTCCAACAGCAGGAGGTACGCCCTTTTTTATAATTATATAATTATATAAGTATAATTATGCTTTCGAATAATGAACTATAAGAAAAGCCAACACTTTTTGTCACTGTCTCTGTTATGTTAATTGAAGAAGATGCCTCCATAGTATGCACTCTGGAGATGAGTTAAAGTAGGCCTACTTTAGACCTCTATTGTACATCATGATATGCAGTATATGTTGTATATGACAAAGCACGCAACTTCCGTCATCTTTTGAACGGCAAGGGTTTGTTTTTATTGATGCTGTTTTATCAAAGGAAACACATTTTTGGTACAGATTGACCTGCAGACGTTCCTCACCTTGACGGACCAGGACCTGAAGGAGCTTGGCATTACCACGTTCGGGGCCCGGAGGAAAATGCTCCTGGCCATCTCAGGTGACTCCCACCCGGCCTCCCCAATCACTTAGCCTGCCCAGCCGTCTTTGATGTTGCCTCATGTGGGTCACATGATACTCTGCGGCTGCCAGACAAGGGGTGAGGCTGCATGAAAGCAGCTTAAGCTGTCAGCATCCGATGGTGGAGCGGGGTGCCTGACTGTCCATGTCGTGGGATGTGCTTTCTGATCCTGATCCAGCGATGTAAGCTCCTGCAGTCTTCATGCTTTTCCGCAGCGCAGAGCAGTTTGTCATGGGCTTCATCGTGCGAACAAGTAGACGTCAAGTTTATGAGCAGCTTGAAGCGGCTCCTATCCGCCACACACCGTCCAGAATCGTTTAGGCAAATCTTCATAGCTGTCTAACCAGCATCATTGGGTATTCAGCAACTATGCTTGCGGGTTGACTTGGGTCTCATTATTATTTTTTTTGCGCGTTCGTTTAAAGTGTGCTATTTATTGGTCTCTGTTTATATTTTAGACAAACAAATGCACTGGGCTCTGCAGACAGCATGTGGGTGAAGGCCAGTTTTCTGCAGGCCGGAAATGGATGAGGCCACATGTTTATTCCTCTGGCACACAAATCTCCTGTAATCTCTGCAGATGGAATCTGGACCTCCAAAATTGAAATACCATCCCCCACCCCACCTTCTTCATAAAAACACACAGGAACGTCCACCTCATTCAAATCTGCTTTCTGTACTTTTTCCAAAAGAGTAGACTATGATAAACACAGGACTGCCCTTCTCAAATGCAAACCCCTTTAAAAGTCCAGTAGAATCTCGTATCGTATTTATTCTGGCAAGGCATGAAGCTCGCCCTTAAGACCAGCCAGAATAAAGATATAGACATCCTGTGATTAATATTGGAAAGATTTTAATACATTTTCTCATGGTTTGTAGTGGGCTACGCATCAAGTTCCTAGTTCATTTTTTCCACTTGCCCACAGTCGCTTATCCACGCTGACTGATGGCTCATCAGCAGCTTCCGAGAAATTCCTTTGCAACGTCTGTCAGTTGTCAAGCAGAGGTGCTCAGTGATATCAAACCAGCCAACTTGGGTTACATAAGGCCGAGACAAGACTATGGGTGTTTATCAATACCAGGAACGCAAAAAACATACTTGTGTTCTTGGCAAGAGTGTTCTTGCTAACTTGCCTCCCAAGAACGAGCTTGGGATGCAATGAATCATGAGATTGTTCTCGTTGGCCAAGACGCAACTGGTGCAGCCTTGATATTTTGGCCTGGGTAAGAAAGACATTCAAGATTTTTTTACTGTCCTCCATACTTCTGTTCTTGAGTATTGGAACTGTATTCCGCTAGTGGAAGATGGCAACAAACAAGAATGCGAGAAGACAAGGACGGTGAACTATGCTTATTGATAAACACCCTTGCTGTTTGAGAAGCCTTGGTAAAGAAAAGATAATTGAAAATTCTTATCTTTCTTATTTTTTAGAACTGAACAAGAACAGAAGAAAACTTTTTGAGCCGCCAAACATCCGTTCCTCCTTCCTGGAGGGCGGCGCCAGCGGGCGTCTGCCTCGCCAGTACCACTCGGACATTGTCAGCGTGAGCGGCCGGTGGTAGGTCCTCGGGTGGGGAGTGGGGTGTGGAAGGTGGAAGAGGATGGATACAGAGGTCCACCTCCTCCTGAATTCCCGAGGACAGCCCTCGGCTGCACCAAAAACCACTCATTCGGAGTCAGAAATACATGGACCAAAGCCAAAAGTGCCAAACGGAAAAATGGCAGCACCAAAGCCTGCCATTCACGAAAAGCAAACATGGTGCCCTGTCCGAGACATCCCTCGTCTACCGGAAGCTTCAGCTCTTGTGAAGGAATAAAAGAATTCATGCACTGTCATACCTTTGAAGGAATAGGCAGATTGCTTAGTGAAAAATCATTTTGATACTATTTATGTGTAATCTTAGTTTGTTGTTGTATCATTCCTGTGCACTTTAAGAATGCTATATTCTTTTGCCTGTGGATGCATATTTTTGTAATCTGCATACCTATGTATATGTATACATTCAGCACTTACTTGGGTACCAAGCCAAAATGTAAGCACATTGTGTGGTTAAAGGTGATGAAGATAATGAAGATGATGGTAATGATGGTGAGTGGAGTGAAGCAGCATCACGACCAGGTGAGCGGGGACATTGTTATATGAATGAATCTTTTCCCCAGCTTTATGAAACTGACATTTGCTCCTTCACTTACATCATGTGTGGTGCATTATACGCTCTCCATGTATCATTTTTAAAAGCCTAACCTTGTTCTCCTCCCTATTTTTTTTTAACCTCAGTGTAACCTCCGTTCGTTTTTATCGCTTTTTTTCTTCTCTTTCTCTGCTCGTGTCCTTTAATAACTGCAGTAAGCAGACTTCTTAAGATGCGGGACAGTGCTGGATTTTATTTTTGGGGGGGGAGGGGGGGGGGCTGGCAGTGGCCAATGCCCTGTTTCTGGGTTCTGACCCCTGCTGCATCACTGCAGCCCACTGGCTCTGTCATATGTTTGCCCCCCCCCACACACACACACACACACACTTCCTTTGTGGTTTACGTAGATGGACTGGAATTCCATATCTTGGGGGAAAATAAAATAGCGCCAGAAGTTTTCTCCTGAAGAGTTTTCGTTGCCTCGTGTTGTGCAAACCTTTTCGTCTTGTTCTGTTGTGTGTTTGTTTTTTTTTTTCGCACGGCACAGTCTTCCAGCCGAGTGTGAGTACTGCGTTTAACAGTGCCCCCCAGAGAGCCAGGAGCTCAGTGCGCCAGTTAAACGCGGCGCATGCAGATCGACTGAAAAAGCGCCTCGTCCTGCTCCCCGGGGAGAGACGGAAAACGAATTTACAACCAATACATTTACCAAGGATGTCGATCTTAAACTGTGAAAAATACTAACGGGGCTATTTTCCAGTAGAAGGCCATGGAGTGTGCGTTTTTGATCATTTGGCAGTAGTGAGCTGGGTAGCTTTCTCGAAAGCAGACATCTGAGGAAGAGTAAACTTCGCAGTCAAAAAGGGGTTAAATTTTTAGTTTTATGTAAACTACTCAAGAACTGATACTTGCTACTAGCATATGCAATATTCCTGTACATGTAGTATAACCGTGTTTATTATTAAAATGTTGAATTTGTCCTTTTTGTGTAAGAGGTACGTACAGTTTTGTAATAATTGCACGACAAAGGAAGAATGACATATTTAGCATTATTTTTTTCTAGTTTTGTTATTCAGTTTGAAAGGACAGATAGTCTGCAGTAAATGGTCCGATATTTCTCACGTAAGTGGTCTTTGCTGGTACTCCCGTTTTATAATTGTCGTGTTTGTAATGAAAGGCACCGGACAGCGTCATAAATAAAACCAATTACAACAGATCCTCCCACTGTGTGTGGGGCACAGGATATATGAGCAGGATCATGCCATGGACTATGCAAAAAAATTAATGCAACCTTTCCAGGGAATTTAACGTCAGTCTGCAATAAGGTACATCTACACGTCCTTGGGAACATCGACTCCAAAATTCATCAGTACGTTTCTCCTGCGGCATCCCCACAGGTTTCGTTCGACGTTTAAAATGATGGTGTGTTGAGTGCGAAAAATCGTCCGCGTTCCGCCGTTTATGAACGGGTAGCTGCGATTCCTTTCGTACGTTTCATGATTCCCAGGAAGGAGGAAAAAAAAGCCTTTAAATCTTTTTTTTAGACATGGCCTTTTGTCACGCCTAGCAGTATTGCCAGCAGGTTGGATGCAACCGATGAAGGACTTCCTGTTAACAAAGGAACAGGTTAAGGTGCAGGGCTGCAGAAAAGGAAACACTGGAAACGACAAATTCCTATGTTGGCTAAAGGGAATACGGCAACGTTACTTCTCATTGATGCCTTCGAAAATTGCATTATGCACAATACAGTGTCGGAATCGGTAGCGAAGCAAGTGTTTGTCGGCCAGTGCCTTATGAATGATTAAAGAAAATCTGTATATGTAACACAGGAAAAAAGCTGTATTTTGTGGTGTCTGTACTTTAAAATGAAGACGACATTTTGTGTAATAAGCAAAAATCTGTTTAATACATTCTATACCAATCGGAGGCCTTGTTACAAAATAATAAATATATGTAAACGCTAGACTCCGCTCTTGTCTTGCTGCGTCTATCACTTACATGTCTGTTGACTTCCCAGGATGCATTAGGTTGGCTCTCTGTGGCAGCCTCATTAGTGAAAATGTGCTATGCTTCTCAATACTGGTTATTACTACCTGGATTCAAAAGGCAGTGTTTTTCTCCCTTAAATATGAATGTGCACCTAGCAAACAAAAGGGAAGGGCAAAGTCAATCCTTTACATGAAAGTTCTGCATCACAATCCTGATGCCCATAATTGCTTCTCCACCTGCCTGCCACTGTGAGTCTGAACGGCCTGTTGGAATCATCTGAAGATGGTTTTCCAACACTGGTTCTAGGAGGAGAGGACAGGAGGGTGGAACTTGAGTGCTTTCTGTAAAGACTGAAATTTAAAATACTAAATTTACTTTATCACTTAAGAGTTGTTTTTTTCCAACATAAAATATAAATGTTAAGATGCATGTCTTATTTAGTGTGGCAACAAATGTCCCGAAATAGAATTTTACAGGTAATAATTTGTTTCTGCCAAGGCTATGATTACACACAAGGATGTCTATGTATAATAGGTCTATCTCAAAATATATAGTTTGTAGATTTTTCCTTACAGCAACAGTTTAGCAAATAAGTCATTTGAGTTATGAATATCTGAAGATTGCAACTTACTTTCTGTGGACGTAAAACTACTTTGAAGGTTAAAAATGTTTTTCTTTGCGCTTTTACTATTTTACTAGTTTGACTGTCATTCTGCAGAAGCATCGGGTCTTTGCGTGTCGGTAAAATGACAGTTTCGTGCATTTGGAAAACACTCTGTTATTCAGAATAATGACTTGAAATGTCAGTCCAAAGCCAACATGTCCACTAATCTTGGGTTTCTCAAATTCTCTAATCCCCGGCAAAGGAATCCACTGGAACCGTTTTTGGAGAACTGCATTTCATCATTATATTTTACTGAATTTTGGGAATAAAAAACGGAGAAGAGCAGCCTCCCTTAAATGCATCTCAGACTCTAACCTTAAGTGAAATTAACGGGAACTCAAGCCTAAAAGAATATTACATGGGATGGACTGTATACGTTTTAGAGTTTCCATATGTGTCTTGAAATGGACCTGCATCCATCCAGGATGCTCACCTGTCATGTGCCTGTTGCAAAGAGGGGTTCAACTGAGGGGTTTGTGGATGGTGATTCATGGCAAAGCATTCCTTTAAGGGGGTTGGCAAAAACAGTGAGTGTCAAAAACAAAAACACAATACTTACTGAAAATCTATATTCCTTTAAAAAACAATAAACTGGAAACCGCTAAAAGAGGCATGTATACTTTTCACAATCAGTAACAGTAGCTGTTCCCAGTAATTAATAAGGGCACACATTTTCTGAGTTTTTGTGAAGGATTATTAGACTGTTTTGGCCATTAGAGAATAACCATTAAATAAATAAAAAATACCTTTCCAGATACGAAGGATCTTCTTTGACAGTTTTTCTTGGTGTGTCTTCTGATATGAGGTAATAGGTATTTTGCATTTTATACTATATGCTGTTTATGTCAAAACTCCAAATCAAACTGAACGACTTTTTTAAATTCCATTTGTTTTTCCACTTTGTTTATTTTGTAAAGGCTGAAACATCTAAGCACCCCCCCCCCCCCCCCCCCCCCCCCAAAAAAAAAAACTTTCCAAGCTTATATGTCTGTTTTCCCGGGTTGTATAGATTGAAAAAGAGGTTCGTTGACCAGCGTTGTGGCTTGCGGTGAATGCTGAAAAAATCTTTGAAAGAATGCAGCAAGTCACATTTTTCCTGTAGTATTTTTCCCCTCATTAGCCCCTGCCTCTTTCTAGTTTCTGTAGAACTGCCATATGTTTAGGCCTAAAGGCACAGAGACCTGGAATGCACCATATGGCCTGTAGGGTCAACGCGCTGAGCTGAATGCTTTGGTAGAAACTTAAGAACGAGTCCGGGGAAGTCTGAGACATGATTTGGATGGTTATGGCTGCTAATTGTTGGGAACCGAAAAGTCTAAGCGTCGAGAAAGTCTGAAATATGTTTTTCCCTGCTTTTTGTTGAATCTGTTTGACATTATGAAACAACCGGCTCAGTCTAACAAAAACAGCTGATTTATTGAGTGGGGGAATGCAGTTTTATTTCTGTGTCTTTATGCAGAGGAAACCAGCCTCTTGCCAGTAACCATTTAAACTGTTGAACTTTCCTATGAATAAATGAGCTGTGTTACTGTCATAACCAGAAGTTTTATTACGTTAGGGTAATAATTATATCTACAGTCATTAGGGCCACCTTGACCCTGTGCTGGGTAAGTGGTTATGGAAGATTGATGGATGGACAATTACTGCAACAGTGTAAATCAACCTGCTGGTATAGCTAAATTTGTAGGTCACCAAGGGCTTTGGGGGTGGTCTTTATTTCATTCATTAGTAAATGTAAGGGCCCAAAGGGTAGGGGGGAACAGCCTGGTCCCTCCAGAGAGAGATGTCTCAGAGCAAAGTGTTGTTTAATTCAATTAAGTCATAGCTGGGCCTTGACTGAATTGTATGCCATGCTTTCTGCTAGCTGACCAATAAACTTTGCTGATTGTGCTAGAGTCCTTGGCTCCAACAGTACCTATAGTTGGACATGGATGTCTTCCACTATGACTGAATAAATGATTCGAGAAACACAGGGGAAGAGTCGTTTGAAAGCAGCTTAGCAATTGCAGTTACATCTGCACCGTTTTGCTCCTCTAAACAGAATTGCATCCGCATTTCTTCTGGCCGGAGTCAGGAGATTTGCGATGGACAAAAGTGTTCATAATCCAGAGGAAACAAGCTGTCAATGAATGGTTTGTGGAACATAAGGACAAAGTTATCTGCCTTTCGTGGCCATTCCAAACACCAGACCTCAGACCTATTTGGTATGAATTCCTTGTGGGAGAACGGCACTAGATTCCTGTAGAATTCAGATTGCTGATCCCAAGCTTCATTGTATTAATCATATGATGGCCACAAGCACTCGCTATGGACACTAATATCATACGCAATTGCTGCCACTCTGAATGCTGCAATGTGTGGTGTGACAGAATTAATTCGTTGTGAGAAACCCCCTGGTACGAAGACATTAAAGTAGGGGCCTTGAAGAATAGGGCACAAATATACTCAGCCAAATAAGAGCTATTCCATCTTGCCTGGGAAGCTAAGTAAACAAACTTTTCAGTCTGACAAAAAAAAAAAGTGCAACTATAGATCTCCCTTTAACAAATTTGCTGAACTAATCTGGAAACCAAGATCCGAGAATAATAAATACATTACATACAACATAGAACACATCTACCACTAATGTTGTTTATATGTTTAGTCAACATTTTGTCTCTTATACCCTTCGTGCAAACTGAACAGACTAGTTCCAAGCACTAAACTACATGCTTCTTTACTTTGTACACTGCCTTACAAAGCTGTTGAAGGAGCCTTTGTCTATTCTGGAAAGCCCATACAGACATTATAATATGATAAATTCATCTATTTCAAATTCATCTTCCCAAGGCTCAAAGCAATCACAATAAAGTCTGTATTCAAGTAACTGAATACAAATGATCCGATCTACTGTACTTACAATTAAACATATTTATCAGTCTGGGCTCAGACATCAACTAGCAGTGAAACAGCACTGCCGAGTAAAAAATGTTTATTACTCTCCTCAGTCTAAAATTCAGACTCTTTCTGATGCATATATAAGTAAAAAGCGCTAAAACGAATTTCGATCACAGTGATACGCGTATATCAAGCATTGAGTTCTGTCACACTGATATTTGCGTTTATTTATTTAGAAGATGTGTTTTTCCCAAGCAATATACAAGCGAGGAAAGTTCAAGGGCTCATTGACCTTCCATTCACTTGCACGGATCCCTAACCTGTATAGCTACACAACCCGCACATCGTACCCACTCATCCTGTCCTTTAGCTACTCACAGTGCCACTACGTACATATTTTCTGGCCCAAATGTTTATTATTATTGTTGTTGTTATTTCCCTTATTGTTTTATTATTATTATTATTATTATTATTAATAATAATAATAATAATAATAATAATAATATCATAATCACCACCATTGTTGCTATTATTCTTCTTATTATTATTATTATCATGCTACCATATTTCACTGGGCCTATTCCTTGTTGTGCTTGTTAGCTTTACTTTTATGTAACCTATTTATCAACAAAACGCTTGTCCATTTTTCTCCTTCCCCTTCTGCTTCTCGCTTGGGGCTATCTGGCCCTGAGCTAACAAATCATCAAACGGCCAGAGAGGCTCAGCTTGCTATATGGTCTAAAGAAAGGAACCAGATATTGATCTGTTGCGCTGATACACTCATCTACTTTGGGCTCACAGACCCCTGCTTCCAGACACGGCGACAGCTCACCGTAATCATTCGCCCCCCCTTCCCCCCCACTCCCCAAAGCTGCTGTCAGCCATAATCAAGAACTTTTTATCTATTACTTACATAAATATGCTTCTTATTTATGCTTGAACACACTCCTAATCTGATTTCTTTTAAGACATCAACCAATATATTTTTTTCCTTTTTCTATCAGCATTTTGGTCATTTTGGTCTGTAAATCACCGGTATGCGCTTTGCAGAATTTTGCTGGCAAAAATGTGACATTAGAAGCGTTGACTGATCGGTTATGTTAGGGTTTCCATTTTGTTTCCATCAGTAGGTGCATAGATGATGATGCAATTCTTTGTCTTTTTATAAATGTCACTAGGGGGCACTAAAACACAAAAGCCACCACCGTGTTGCCTTAAATATTTATGCTAGCATTCTGTCTAGGCTTATAAATTATTTAGTATTCCTTCAAGTTTATTAATAGAATGCTCATTCAGTAAAGGAGTTCAGATAGAAAGGTTCTTAGTGTCACCCTGACATCTCAGAAAAAAACACCAGACTAAGGTGTGCCTCCATACAGCCTCCTGGTAACTGGACAGATTATGTAAACAGTGTTTTGTTGTACCAGACAAAAGTATATTCTTAATTTCCCTGTTTTTCTTCTGACATGATGTTTTTAATTATTGCCCATTGTAAGTATTCACAGTTAAAAAAAAATCCTACTGGGCAAAAAGCACAATATTTACTAACGATAAATCTCATGAAATGCTACATTTCCAGTCGTTTCAGGAATTCCCATGATAACATGTTGATTATGTCTCATTCTCCACTCTATTCTGTGACATTATAAAATGCCTGTACATACCATTCAGTTTGTACTTTCTATAGTAGGCTGATAAACGGCAGTACATCAGGCCACTCCTAATTGATATGGTAACTCGTTAAACGGTTCTATACGTCAGTCAGCTCCTACTTGCCATAGAAACCCATTAAACAGCTCAATACGTCATCCAGCTTGTATTTTATGTAGTAACTGGGTAAACTTCAGTGTACATGGGCTAACTCATACATTCTATGTTAAGCTGTTAAACGGCTTGGTACATCAGCCAGCTTGTATTATATTTCATACCCTGTTGTGTGGTATTACACACCACTCACTTCATTCCGTCTTTGGTACCGCTTAAAGGTGCTGTAGAATGAAAATTTGACTTTGCCTCGGTATAGTTGAAAAAGGAGAGTTTGGTACAATGGAAATGACATACAAACGAAATTGTGAATATGTTAAAGAATGGCGTAAAACGAGCCATTTTGAAATTCATAGACTGTTACATAACAGTCTTAACCACCCCCCAAATGTGACGCATGCCAGCCCGCTCTCCATGGACATGCACATTTGGGCTTCAACGGTTCTGCGGGTTTTATGAAGATCAAAGTGGAGGACAACAGAAATTGTTCCAGAAGGCATTAAATGACTAAACGTACTCCTCAGAAGCATTCATTTGCCATCTCCAAGCAAGTGGCTGTTTCTCAACATCCAATTTCTCCTCTGATACAAGTTCAAACATATACCGTTGGATACCTAAACGCTCCATGTTTCACCTCACCTGTAGTGATCTATGTTGGTTCTGTGTGAGCCTTCGCACTACATCACTGTAAAAAACAGCCAGTCACAATGGAGTTCATGAACATATCAATGAGTCCAACAAATTATGGAAAACAGCCTGTTTCATTCTAGGGCCAAATTATAGGGCTGTAAATGGGCCTGTAAAACCACTTCTGGACATGTTTTCACCAAAACAAGTTCACGTACCTTCTATGTAGACACTAGAGAACAAAAATTATTATATATACTGTATTATATATATAATTATTCATTATATGGCACCTTTAAGACATCCCTTTTCTGGAATAGAGCACCCATTGTGCTTTTGATGAGAATATACCTTTCCTCATCACGACAGGCACCGCGCCCCCTCTGACAGCGGCAGCTTGTTTATTTTTGCAGATGAACTCCAAGCTCCAAATGTCTTGTGTGTGAGATCTTTTCATGTCATGAAGCAGAATTTCACAAGCACTTCCATTACTGCAGCGCCATGTCATACCAAGGCTCCATACTGAGCAGCAGGGGCCCCAAGCGCACATTTCCTCTTTGTTTATGTTTGCGTTGCTTTGCTAATATGAGCGCTGGCCAAATATGCAGTGTGACTGGCGAAGTATGAATCATTCCCGATCAAGGAAGCCTAAAAACAGCTGTGAGCCACGTGGGCTCCATAAGCAGAATTTTATTATGTTTTGTCTCATAAAACTGCAGAGTCAGGGGTTGTGTGATAAGAGGTTCAGGTTCAAAGTTGCTCTGCCTCTCTCTTGGATGACAGAATTTTACCTTCAGAAATGTAACATTTTCGCCTAGATATCGCTGTAAATATATTATTTCAGCCTACTTTAGAGCAATGGTACTGGAGTTCAACCAAGTTCAACAGGCCTTACTGGTGCTAAGCAGGATTTCTTTAATATGATTGAGCTTCTTTTCTGAAACTAGAAGTTAATTGTTGACCTAATTTAACTCCAGATACAATATAACTCAGCAACCAGAGCCGGACTGGGGGGATGGGGGTTGAGCTACAGTCAGTGTTGGGCCCTTACATACAACATAATTTCTGCTGTAACAACCGGAAAAAAAATTTGAGGTCCCCTACAACTGAGGGCCCTGGGCTACAGGTTAGCCCATGCATAAATACGGCCTTGCCAAAAAAAATGCACCACTGTCCACATAACACCTCAGACTCTACCTCAACCAGTCCAATGAGATAAACCAAACCAGTGAACTGGTCAAACAAGGAAGCAGAGGTCAATAGTTCACATTCAGAGAGTAAAAATTCAGACCGAGATTTTGTTTCAGCCAGCTAGCTGAGTACTCTGTGACTCTTTATACTAAACTCATTGGTTGAGAATAAATTTTTACTTTCTGGACCTGAACTATCCACCTCTGTGAGGAAGAACTTCCACCATCTAATCAGACCTAATCTATCAGACACCTGGTGCCTGCCTCATCAAAATCAAGTGAAAGTGGTCTTCTACAGATGTTTCATTCATACAACCAGCTAAGAAGATAACTGAGCCGTACTTATGCAAACCAAAAAGTTTGCATTCATTCTAAACCATTATTACTTTATTATTACTGTCAGGAATTGACATTAATTGTAAAAGTATACAGTAGTGGGATGAATTCATAATCCCATTGAATCTATCATAGAATTATCTCACTAGTCTGATTTGGCCTTCAAGTCATTGATATATTGCACCTGCATCTAGATTGAATCGGTGCATTTATTTCACCATTTGCAATGCATCTTATTTACTGAGTACTCAGTAGTTATTTGTTTTGCTTTGCAATCAACATAGAATTTGTTTTCTTTGTAAATTATAAATGTCGGCTGAAAAACATTTGTTTGGTTATTTTGGATTGTCCACTTAAGCACTGTGTTATAAACCTGGAGTTTTAGATTGATGTAGTAACATTTGCTGTTATTTATCGAACATCAAAGGCTACCGGAAACATATAGGATGTAAACATTAACACATGTGTTTCCTTTACAGCTTGAGTTTAACAGCCAAAGCAATACAACATCTTACTGCAGCTAGTATCATCACTACCCTCTGCCTTCAAGGTTGGCATTCTTACACAACCTTGCCCTTCTAGGGAGATAATCTGCCGTGTCTGGGAGAGTGTGTAATCAAGGCATCATTTCACAAAGCTGTAACACAGTGAAATCGTCTGTTATGCAACACAATAACCCAGCCTGTCTGCTGAGCATTCCACAGCCCCAATAGCATGGTGTTTTCAAGCATCGGGCTCAGAGAAGGTCACAATCTGAATAATGTTGTCCACATTGAGCTGCAGTCTGGTGCTGAGTTAAAAAAAAAAAAAAAAAAAAAAAACAATTGCTGTACATCAGGGCTGATGCTATCTGAGGGACCCCTCCCAAGGCTCTGAAGGGCCTCCCAGAAATGCCAGAATATAAAAATATACTGAAGCCATCTGAGTTTCATCTGATCTATCTTCCAAGAACACATGTTTCCATGTAATTAATTATTAACGCACCATGTAGATAGGTGGGGATTGTTTTGCGAGCCTGGGAAAGGCAAGGCTTGTTTTAATTCAAAAGCAAGTTCCTATATCTGTCTTGGACAACTCAGAATCACTAAAGAGTCCTGGTTGTGCAATCAGTGGGTGTGGCTTCTTTGGATTCCTATCAAACAAACGCATTCTTGTTCTTGAAATCTGTGAAAAGGCTCTAGAAGGGACTGGGTACTTGGTGAGAAAATGGCAGCCGCGTCCGGTTGGCCCGCGGAGTGGGGAGGGCTAGCGGGGGCTATACCACGCCCCTCGCCGGCAGCTGCCTGGGCGGGCAGATTAGCATGAGGGACAGGCATTTAATCAGCTTCTTAAATGAGATAGGGGGGCGGGGGCTGCAGTCTGGCACGCAGACACAGACACGCATGCACGCGACTGCCCGAGCTGTGTCGCAGTAGTGCAGCGTAAGGCTGTCAGTGATCTTAATGGCATTGTGGCGTCGCATGTTTTTCCTCACAAAGGGGCGTGCACCTCTTTTGCAGATACAGTGTGAGGCTCGCATATAAATCTGTTCACACCGGTTGTTTTGCAACAGATTGCATCCCCCCCCCAGCAAACCTACAGCCATCTGCCACTTTCAGTTCAAAACGGAGTCGGGAAGCCATAGTGGAGGAAGAGGGTTACTTATATGAGAAAATTACCAGTGGAACACATTAGGATGCAATCACGTGCACACTAAATTGAAGAGGTAAAGGGAGGAGGGGGGGGGGTTGTTGGGAGGAGGGAGAGTCATGCAGAAGACAGCAGGGAGATGGAAAAGCAGAAGACTAACATGGAGGGGCCAGGCTGCCGCGTGGCGTCATTAGCCTGTGAGGGATTTGGCTGGAGGTCTCATCCCAGGGGGCGGGGCTTCCTGAACTGGCCCATGACTCCACACTTTTCTTCTGATCAGCAGCATCTCCAGTGACAGTGCAGATGACACTGACTAGATGGCTATTTTCCACAAATTATTGAGATATTCCATTATCTGTTTTTAAACTGTGCCAATGGACTTTTATTAATGGCAAACCTGGCCAGTTTTTATTATTACGTTTGATATGTATCAGATATAAATATGACAAATTCATCTTTTGTGATATTAGGGGCTTGCGTTCGGACACAGACTTTCCTTTTTCATCATCTGTCGTAAGAATGAACTCAGAATGAACTCAGAATTCTTACTCAATAAAACATCATACTTCAAGGCAAATGATACACAATTCAGATTCCTCCACAAGGTTAAGGATGAGCATGTATAAATTATGTATATGTATAAAAAAAGACTGGAATCCATACCTGACTAATGTGGCCTTTTAAGCGTGAAAGGTGTGTCTTGATTTGTAGCCATTTTCACTTGAAAACCTGAAATCATAGAAAATTTCATATTCATATTTGGACATAAATCTGCGATGGGCTGGCCCCCCATCCTGGGTTGTTCCCTGCCTCGTGCCCGTAGCTTCCGGGATAGGCTCCGGAC